>CAJQZJ010024038.1:3777-15594 GCA_907164525.1 Lophiomys imhausi | reverse complement strand
AGAGTCTCATAGTTAAATTTTGAGTTGTTTAGGAATCAAGGGGGTGTTCTGGATCTAAGAAGATATTTTCAAAATTATGAGGCAAGTTAGTATGAAAGCTGAGTTAGATATAAGGCTTTAAACACATGGAGATGGTTAGATAGTAGAATGTTAAAGTCAGGTGCCAAATACATATGGACTGGACATTGGGAATGTATGCTAAGCCATATAACTCTTATAATCGTGGCCTATTTATTTCTGTTGTTTTGTATTGTATTTATAGTTATAAGAAAAAGAACCATTATTTGGACTGAAAGGGAGAGCTGTTGGGGGGAAAAATAAATAACTTAAACTAAAAAAAAAAAAAAAGGGAAAGAATGGTGGGGCTGAGGGGGGGGGGGGGGGGGAAGGGGGGGACGGGAGGGGGGATTAGGGAGGGGATTGTGATTGAGATGTAACTTGAAGAAATAAAAAATAAATTATTTAAAAAAAAAAAGTTTGGCTAATGGCTGAGAGGCACTTGAAGAAATGCTCAGCATCCTTAATCATCAGAGAAATGCAACTCAAGATGACTCTGAGATTCCACCTCACACCTGTGAGAATGGCTAAGATCAAAAGCTCCACTGACAGCACATTCTTGAAAGGGTGTGGAGTAAGGGGAACACTCCTCCATTGCTGGTGGGAATGCAGGCTTGTGCAACCACTATGGAGGTCAGTATGGCGATATATTAGAAAACTTGGAATAGCTTTGTCTCAGGACCCAGCCATACCACTTCTGGGTATACACCCAAATGCCTCTTCACAGAATCATAAGGAAGTTTCCTCATCTATGTTCATAGCAGCCATATTTGTAATAGCTAGAAACTGGAAACAACACAGATGTCCCTCAACCGAAGAATGGATTAAAAAACTGGTACATCTAATTTTGTATCAATATACAAAGGTATAAGGGCATATTCAATAATCTGCCCCTTCTTCTTGGACCTTCCTGTGCTATGTCTATATCTCATTTTTCTCAAGCCTATGCAGTCCTACATAGGAGAGGAAGAAGGATACAGAAAAGGAAAAGTAGGAAGTCCCTGGGGCTAACCTCCAAAACCCATTAAACAGGACCATTTATCAGCTTGTAATCTCTTCCCCTAAATATCGGAGTTTTCAGTTATCCTTCAAATAACCAAAAAGAAGGGCGGAGAAACACCCTCCCCACCCTCTGGGCATGGGACATCGCTCTCTTAAAGTGACTTCCTGCTGATTTGTGTCATAGTAGACCTGTTTGGGGCCCGAACCCAAATGGAAAAAGTGGTTAAAAATGTTAGTACACTCCTTTTATGTTCAGTCCTTCTGTTCTCAGCTGTTTAGATGACCTAAGGGGTTTGTAGGCAGAAGCTGATCTTGCAGGCTTCACTAAGGTTCCTGCCAGGGCATTGTGTAGAGCTGAGCAGTCCCAGCGACATTGGATTGCCATGGTGGTTGCAGGCCCCCGATGGAGACAGCTATTGAGGAAGTCTGCCAGGCAGAATCAACTGGGTCACTCGTCCTCCTTGGTGCCTGATTCTGCTCTCTGCTGTGGTTTCCGCTGTCCAGCCGTCCCCGGGCTCCCCTAATGGATGCTTCGATTCTCCTGGTGCAAAAATAAGATTGTATTGGATTACATCGGTATTGATCTTTGTATATTGATACAAAATTAAGATTATAGTTGGCCACAATGGTATTGACCCTTGTATATGGACGTAATATTAAGATTGTATTGGGCTACATAGGCATTGACCTTTGTATATTGATACATAATTAAGAGTACATTTAACCACAATTGAATAGATCTTTGTATATTGATACAAAATTAAAGGTAATGCTTCCTAATGGTATCATACCTAGAGATACTTAAAAATAAAATGTGAAGCTCTGGCCTCTTGATACCAACCGTCTAAAACGGTCTACGATAGTTAAGTAAAACAAACTCCTAGTCATGCAAACATGTCACTTTGTTAGCTACTATGACAGTCTATCACAGATATTCTCTAAACTACCCAGTAATCAAGTTGTTAAGAGACAAGCAACATTTGCTTATCTAAATACAAGAGATGGATAGGGCATCTTCAAAAACCCCTAGAGATCTGCAGAATATGGCATTCAAAGATGTTACCTTAAATTAAGATTTTCTTTTTTTTTGATATCGAGACATATCAGCGCCGGACAGCACCCCCTATTCTACTACAAGTAGAAGATAAGCATCGAAGAACCTCCACTGTAAGATGGTTGAATTAGTGCCAAGCCTATCTCTTGGCATGAAAAAACCCCTTGCACCAACTGCAGACAGACTGCTGTCCAAAAAGGACAAAACTTGGTAGCAGGGAAGTCGACAGCCTAACTCTGCCAAGACAGGGTAGTAAGTCCTTCATAATCCCAGCTCTACAACAAATGTCTGTCAGAGAAACAGGACCCAAAGGCTGAAGACTGATGCAGGAATGTATGGAGAGAAAATGGGAATTGTCCAGGCAGTCATTGGTATGTCCTTTCTTAGTTTTGGAAGCTGCAGACCCTGCACTTCCTATATAAGCAGATATATTTATCCCTCTCAGGTCTCTGAGGTGGTTGATGAATAGACAGCTAGAGTCTCATAGTTAAATTTTGAGTTGTTTAGGAATCAAGAGGGTGTTATAGATCTAAGAAGATACTCTTAAAAGTGTGTTGCAAGTTAGTATGAATGTTGAGTCAGATATAGACCTTTAAACTCATGGAGATGGTTAGATAGTAGAATGTTAAACTCAGGGGCCAAATATGTATAAACTGGACATTGGGAAGGTATACTGGGCCATTTAACTCTCACAAATGTGGCATATTTATATCTGTTGTTTTGTATAATACTTACTGCTATAATAGAAGGAACCATATGTTGGACTGAAAAGGGAAACTTCTGGGGGGAAGAGGGTGGAAGGGTGGGATAGGAAGGGGGAATAGGGAGGAGTTTGTGACTGAGATGTAACTTGAAGAAAAAAAAATAAAGTATTTAAAAAAAACTGGTACATCTACACAATGGAATATTACTCAGCTATCAGAAACAATGAAATTATGTAATTTGCACCAAATGGATGGAACTAGAGAAGTTCATCCTGAGTGAGCTAACCCAGACTCAGAAGGATGCACATGGCATCTATTCACTTATAGTAGGATTTTAGCTATACCGTACAGGATATCTATACTACAACCAACACATCAAAGGGAACATGGACATAGATTTTTTTTCTTTGTTTGCTTTTTAGTTTTCTCTCCCTGGCAATGAGACACTTCTCACTGGTGGTACTACTGCCTTGTAGGCCCCCAATGTATGAGGAGGCTCTTGGCCCTCATATGACTTCTGAACTGGGGCGAGGGACTCTTATGTAGGTACACTCCATCCCAGAGGAGTGGAGTGGAAGGGTTAGGGGGTAGGGGATGGTAGGGTGGGAATGGGAAGGAGGGAAAGAGGACAATAAAATGGAGTTGTAACCTGAAGCAACAAATAAAGAAAGAAAAAAAGAAAAAAAAGTTTGCCTTTTATCTGAATGCAATTAAAGAGTCATTAAAAAAATTAACAATGAATCCAGCCTTGTGGTGCAGGCCCAGGATCTCAAACACAGACTGAATTCTAGACCAGGCAGAACAAGCTAGTAAAAAATGTGTATTGGAAATATATATATATGGAAATTAGAGATGAACTCAAAGGGGAGTACTTGCTTAGCATAAACCCTAGAATCAATTCTCAGTGCCATAGGAAAAAGAAAAAAAACAATTTTATATGACTTTGTTATTTTATTTATTCATTTTACATCCCAATCATAGCCCTCTCCCTCCCTTCCTCTGGGCCTCAACCTCCTGCTTCATTCCCCCAGAGGAGACCTCCCCCGCCCCCATACATTCCAACTCAAGCACATCATATCACATAAGGTCTGAGGTTTTCCTCTTCCACTGAGGCCAGGCACCATAGCCCCTTTAGGGTCAAGTGATCAAAAAGAAGGCATCAGGGTCCTTGCCAGAGACAGCCCCCACCCCACTTTCTAGAGAACCCACAAGATGATCAAGCTGCCCATCAGTAACATATGTGAAGGGGGCCTAGGTCCAGTTCATCCATGCTCTTTGATTGCTGGTTCAGACTTTGTGAGCACCATAGGCCTAGATTAGTTGTCTCTCTTGGTCTTCTTCTGGAGTTCTTTTTCCCTCCAAGTCTTTCTATCCTTCCCCCTATTCTTCCATATGGCACCCCAGTTTTTCTTAATGTTTTGCAGTGAGTCTCAAACTCCATTTGGATTCTCTGTTGCGTGGAAATTCTCAGAGGAAAGTTATGCTATGTTCCTCTCTGTAAGCACATCAGATTATTGTTAATAGTGAGAGGAGTTGGCTCTCTCCCTTGGGGTAGGTTTCAGTTTGGGTGAGTCATTGGTTGGAAATTCCTTCAGTCTCTGCTATATCTTTTATTCCTACACAACTTGTATACAGGGTAAATTTTGGGTTGAAGTGTTTGTGGGTGAGTTGATGATCCCCTCCCTCCCATAGAAGTCCTATCTAGTTAGAACAGTCTCCATAAACCCTACTGCTAGGAGTCTCAATTAGAGTCATCTCTATGTCCTCCCAGGGGCCTACCCTGTCACCTGTCTCTAGCTTGTCTCAGAGATGTCACCCACTCAGTTTCCCATCTTTCACCCAGTCCTCTTACTGCTGACCCAATCTCTCCACAACTGATTTCCCCCGTCCTGTCCCTCCTCTCTCCCTCTCCTACCCAGTACACTCTCTTCATTTAATTCTTCTGTCTATGTAACCTTCTAAGCGAGATTCAGGAATCTTCCCTTGGGTCCTGTTAGTTACTTAGCTTCTTTGGGTCTGTAGAATGTAGAAAAGTTATTCTGTACTAAATAGCTAGTCTCTGTTTATAAGTGAATATATACCATGTGTGCCTTTCTGGTTCTGGGTTACATTGCTCAGGATGATCATTTCTAGTTTTATCCATTTGCCTGCAAAATTCATGATTTCCTTCTTTTTGTTTATGTATTACTTCAAGTTACAGCTCTGTCACAGTCCCCTCTCTCCACCCCTCCTGGTCCCACCCTCCCACCCTTTCCCCACTCTCCCACCCTCTCCCCACTCTCCCACCTATCCTACTCCTTCTGAGTGGGTTGCCCCTACATATCAGCCGCCCTCAGTTCAACAGTCATATGAGTGTTAAGAGCTTCCTCTTGCACTTGGGGCCGATAAGGCAACTCTATTAGGGCAAAGTGTCCCACTAACAGGTAACAACGTATATGTTCCTGTTCCTTTTGATGTGTTAGTTGTAAGATCACACATGTACTACATGGCTAAAATCCAATTATAAGTGAGTAGATGCCACATGCATCTTTCTGAGTCTGAGTTAGCTCACCCAGGATAAGCTTTTCTAGTTCCATCCATTTGTCTGCAAATTGCATGATTTCCTTGTTTCAGATAGCTGAGTAGTATTCCATTGTGTAGATGTACCACAGCTTTTAAACCCATTCTTTGTTTGAGGGACATCTGGATTGTTTACAATTTTTAGCTATTACAAATAAAGCTGCTATGTACATAGATGAGGAGGTATCCTTTAGGATTGCTGAGGAATTATTTGGATGTATACCCAGAAGTGGTATGGCTGGGTCTTAAAGTAGAGTTATTCCAAGTTTTCTAAGATATCACCATACTGATTTTCATAGTGACTCTACAAGATTGCACTCCCATCAGCAACGGAGGAGTGTTCTCCTTTCTTAACAACCTTTTCAGCATGTGCTGTCATTTGAGTTTTTGATCTTAGCCATTCTGACAGGTGTGAGATAGAATCTCAGGGTACTCTTGAGTTGTATTTCTCTGATGATTAAGGATGTTGAGCATTTTCTTCAAGTGTCTCAGGGCCATTAGAGATTCCTCCTTTGTGAATTCTCAGTTTAGCTCTGTTTCCCATTTATGATTGGATTATTTGGATATTTGGTGTTTAATTCCTTCAGTTTTTTTTTTGCCATTCGTAAGGCTTTCATTTATTTAAGAATGTCTGGAATACTTTGGTCTTGTGGATCATTTCTTTTTTGTATCACAGCACATGCATCCTAAGTTGGGGAAAGGATATCCAGATATTTCGGTTTCTTTTTTTTTTTAGGTTCTTTTTAAAAATTTATTTATTTGAGATCCAAGATGGTGCCGACCATAGAGCAGTGCATCTGAATAGTAGGTGAATGAGATTAGTCACTGTGGAGTGAATGTGAGGTCCCCTAGCCTACAGTGAAACACAGACGGTGTCTGAATTCCCACAGCAAACATTGAGACCAGTCACCAGGTAAGACTGCCCACGCAGTTCCCCGGAACACAACCCTGAGATCAGCCAGCTCCATCACCGGTCTGGAGAGGAGCTCTGGCTAGAGATCTAGCCCAGGAGTGGATCCAGCCCACGGCTCCAGCCACAAACCAGCGGCCCCGCCTGTCTGCCTGATATCCAGCCTGCACTCGAGTTGCACCACAAGAGCAAAGGTGAGATTATTTCTTTCCGGAGTTTCCAACATGGTGGCACAGTGTGCACTGTAACGGAGAGGCAGAGACCTAACCCAGTCACAGCAAAGCAATTAGGAGCCAAGACTGCCTGCAAACAGAGCCTGCGACAGTGTATTCTCCACAAATACTGGGGCGGGTGGGTCACTCACCCTAGCACCCAAGCATCTGAGGCAGTCAGCAACAAGCGCACTGAGACCGGCATCTGTTGTGGGTGGAGTTCCCTGTGTGCATAGTCAGCCTAACTGGGGAGCCAGAACGACTGGGTCAGTGAGAGGAGAACACAGACCCAACCACAGCTCTATCTGCCTTTCTGAGGAGACCTGTCAGCTACCAGGTCCTCAGAGACTAGCCCTCTCTCCACTCCAATCCCCTCTATATTGGTCCAATTGGGTCACAAGCAGTTGAGGAGAGCGACAGCCACGCTCCTCTCCGAGAACCAGTCAGTCTATTACAGGAACCTGCCCGCCATCTGGAGGTAAACACCAGGATCTCAGGATCAGCCAACCCCCAGGGCAGGGAGTTTTCCTGAGCACCAAGGTCAGGTAACAAAAGAAACAAACATGATAACACCTGGGTCCATCTGATAACAAAAGGTCAGCGCAAGAACATGGTAAAAAAAAACCACCAAAACAATAGGATGTCTCCAGATCCTAGCAATAATGCTACAGACAACTCTGGACAGCTGAACCCAATTGAAGCAAAGGAAAATGACCTTAATCCTATGCTTATATTAATAATAGAAGGCCTAAGGGAGGAAATCAAATACCTCAGAGAGCAACAACAAAGTACTGCAAAGGAGGTGATGGAAATGAATAAAGTGCTTAAAGGAATGGAAGACCTGAAAAGGGAAGTTGAAGAAATGAAGAAAATCCAATTTGAGACATCCATAGAACTGGAAAACCTTAAGAAAAGAATCAGGACTACAGAAACTAGCATCACCAACAGAATACAAGAGATGGAAGAAGGAATTTCAGGCTCAGAGGATAAAATTGAAGAAATGGATACATCTGTCAAAGAAAATGTCAAATCTAAAAAAGTCCTGACACAAAACCTTCAGGAAATCAAGGACACAATGAAAAGATGGAATCTCAGAATAATAGGAATAGAAGAAAGAGAGGAGTCCCACCTCCATGGGCCAGAAAATATCTTCAACAAAATCATTGAAGAGAATTTCCCAAATCTAAAAAAAGAGATGCCTATAACTGTACAAGAAGCTTACAGAACCCCAAATAGATTAGACCAGAAAAGAAAATCTTCCCGCCACATAATAATCAAAACACTAAATGTACAGAACAAAGAAAGAATTTTAAAAGCTGCTAGGGAAAAGGTCAAGTAACATATAATGGCAAACCTATCAGAATCACATCTGACTTTTCTTCAGAGACTCTAAAAGCCAGAAGGGCCTGGACAGACGTCTTGCAGACCCTAAAAAACCACAAAAGCCAGGCCAGACTACTATTCCCTGCAAAATTGTCAATCAACATAGATGGAGAAAACAAGATATTCCATGACAAAGCTAAATTCAAACAATATCTATACACAAATCCAGCTCTACAGAAGATGTTAGAAGGAAAACTTCAACCCAAAGAGGTTAACTACACACAAGAAAGCACAGGAAGCAAATAGCATGCCTGCAGCAAAAATAAAAGGAAAGTAGCTCACTCACACACTATTTCCACCAACATCAAGATGGCAGGAAGTAACAATCACTGGTCATTAATATCTCTCAACATCAATGGACTCAATTCCCCAATAAAAAGGCACAGGCTAGCAGAATGGATGCGAAAACAGAATCCCACATTCGGCTGCTTACAAGAAACACACCTCAGCAAAAAAGATAGACATTATCTCCAAGTAAAGGGCTGGAAAAAGATATACCAAGCAAATGGATCCAAGAAAAAAGCTGGAGTAGCAATTCTAGTATGCAACAAATTGGATTTTCAACCAACATTAATCAAAAGAGATGGGGAAGGACACTACATACTCATCAAAGGAAAAATCCACCAAGATGAAATCTCAATACTAAACATCTATGCCCCAAATGTAAGACCACCCACATTCATTAAAGAAACACTACTGAAGCTCAAATCCCACATTGAACCTCACACATTAATAGTGGGAGACTTCAACACACCACTCTCACCACTGGACAGATCAACAATGCAGAAACCAAACAGAGAAATAATGAACCTCACAGATGTCATGAATCAAATGGACCTAATTGATATCTACAGAACATTTCACCCCAAAACAAAAGAATACTCTTTCTTCTCAGCACATCACGGAACCTTCTCCAAAATTGATCACATAGTTGGTCACAAAGCAAGCCTCAACAGATACAGGAAAATTGAAATCACTCCTTGTAACTTATCAGACCATCATGGAATAAAGTTAGGCTTCAACAATAACCAAAACAACAGAGTGCTTGCAAAAACATGGAAACTGAACAACTCTCTCCTCAATGACCTCTGGGTCAGGGAAGAAATAAAAAAGGAAATTAAAGTCTTCTTAGAACTCAATGAAAATGAAGGCACAACATGCCCAAACTTATGGGACACATTGAAAGCAGTGCTAAGAGGAAAGTTTATAGCTCTAAGTTCCTTCAAAAAGAAACTGGAGAATTCCTATACTAGCCACCTAAAAGAACACCTGAAAGAGCTAGAACAAAAAGAAGCAAACACTCCCAAGAGGAGCAGATGAGAGGAAATTATCAAACTCAGGGCTGAAATCAACAACTTAGAAACAAAAAGAACAATACAAAGAATCGACAAAACCAAGAGCTGGTTCTTTGAGAAAATCAACAAAATAGACAAGCCCTTAGCTAAACTAACTAAAAGGCAGAGGGAAAATACCCAAATCAACAAAATCAGAAATGAAAAGGGGGAAATAACAAGAGACATTGAGGAAATCCAAAGAATCGTTAGGTCCTACTTCAAAAACTTGTACTACACAAAATTGGAAAATCTAAATGAAATGGACAATTTTCTTGATAGATTCCACCTACCAAGGTTAAATCAAGAACAGGTAAACAAATTAAACAGTCCTATAACCCTCAAGGAAATAGAAGAAGTCATTAGAAGTCTTCCAACCAAAAACAGCCCAGGCCCAGGTGGTTTCAGCACAGAATTCTACCAGACATTCAAAGAAGAACTAACACCAATATTCTTCAAACTCTTCCACAACATAGAAACAGAAGGAATAACGCCAAACACATTCTATGAGGCCACAGTTACCCTGATACCTAAACCTCATAAAGACCCAATGGAGAATGAAAATTTCAGACCAATTTCCCTTATGAACATGGATGCAAAGATACTTAATAAAATACTTGCAAACCGGATCCAAGATCACATCAAAAGTATCATACACCATGATCAAGTAGGCTTCATCCCAGGGATGCAGGGGTGGTTCAACATTAGAAAATCCATCAATGTAATCCACCACATAAACAAGCTGAAAGAAAAGAACCACATGATCATCTCACCGGATGCTGAAAAAGCTTTTGACAAAATACAGCACCCTTTCATGATAAAAGTCTTAGAGAGATCAGGCATACAAGGACCATACTTAAAAATAATAAAAGCAATTTACAGCAAGCCAATAGCCAACATCAAACTAAATGGAGAGAAACTTAAAGCATTTCCTCTAAAATCAGGGACAAGGCAAGGCTGCCCACTCTCTCCATATCTCTTCGACATAGTACTTCAAGTTTTAGCTAGAGCAATAAGACAACTAAAAGAGATCAAGGTGATACAAATTGGAAAGGAAGAAGTCAAAGTATCCCTATTTGCAGATGACATGATAGTATACATCAGTGACCCCAAAAATTCCACCAGAGAACTTCTACAGCTGATAAACTCCTTCAACAAGGTGGCTGGATACAAAATCAATTCAAAAACATCAGTAGCCCTTCTTTACACAAAAGATAAATGGGCTGAGAAAGAAATAAGGGAATCAACACCCTTCACAATAGCCACAAATAATATAAAATACCTGGGGGTAACTCTAACCAAGCAAGTGAAAGACCTGTATGATAAGAACTTCAAGACCCTGAAGAAAGAAACTGAAGAAGATATCAGGAGATGGAAAGATCTCCCTTGTTCATGGATAGGTAGGATCAACATAATAAAAATGGCAATCTTACCAAAAGCATTATACAGATTCAACGCAATTACTATCCAAATACCAACTCAATTTTTTACAGATCTGGAAAAAACAATTCTCAACTTCATATGGAATAACAAAAGACCCAGAATAGCTAAATCAATCATGTACAATAACAGAACATCTGGAGGTATCACCATCCCGGATTTCAAGCTGTACTACAGGGCAATAGTAATAAAAACAGCATGGTACTGGTATAGAAACAGACCAGTTGACCAATGGAATCAAATTGAAGACCCAGAAATAAACCCACACACCTATGGTCACTTAATTTTTAATAAAGAAGCCAAAAACATGCAATGGAAAAAGGAAAGCATCTTCAATAAATGGTGCTGGTCTAACTGGATGTCAACATGTAGAAGAATGCAAATAGATACATACTTATCAACCTGTACAAAACTTAAGTCTAAGTGGATCAAGGACCTCAACATAAATCCAGACACACTAACATTAATAGAAGAGAAAGTGGGGGAAAGCCTTGAAATCATTGGCACTGGTAGCAACTTCCTGAATAGAACACCAATAGCTCAGGAACTAAAACAAACAATCAATAAATGGGACCTTATAAAATTGAAAAGCTTCTGTAAGGCAAAGGACACCGTCCTTAGAACAAAACGGCAGCCTACAGAGTGGGAAAGGATCTTCACCAACCCAACATCTAATATCCAAAATATATAAAGAACTGAAGAAATTAAACACCAAAAAATCAAATAACCCCATCAATAAATGGGGTACAGAGCTAAACCGAGAATTCACAGATGAGGAATCTCTAAAGGCTGAGAGGCATTTGAGGAAATGTTCAACATCTTTGGTTGTCAGGGAAATGCAACTTAAAACAACTCTGAGATTCCATCTCACACCTGTCAGAATGGCTAAGATCAAAAACTCAAATGATAGCACATGCTGGCAAGGATGTGGAGAAAGGGGAACACTCCCCCATTGCTGGTGGGACTGAAAACTTGTGCAACCACTTTGGAAATCAATCTGGAGATATCTTAGAAAATTGGGAATAAATCTACCTCAAGACCCAGCCATACCCCTCTTGGGCATATATCCAAAAGATTTGAAACGAAACCACAAGGACATTGCCTCAACAATGTTCATAGCAGCTTTATTTGTAATAGCCAGAAACTGGAAACAACCCAGATGTCC
>CAJQZJ010024034.1:0-13886 GCA_907164525.1 Lophiomys imhausi | reverse complement strand
CTTTACTGAAGATCTGGCTGGAGTAGTCTGTGGAGCTGAACGATCTTAGCGATTTTGAGTTGTTGTGGTTATAGACTTTTGAGGAAACTGCTATTGAAGAAGTCTGCAAGGCTGGATCATCTGGGCCACTCGTCTTCTTTGGTGTCTGATCTGTTTTCTGCTGAGGTTTCCGTTGTCCAGTTGTCCCTGTCCTCTATGATTTTGTCCTCTATGTTGAAGATATTTCCTGGACCATGGAGTCGGAGTCTTCTCTTTCCTGTATGCCTATAATTCTTAGGTTCCGTCTTTTCATTGAGTCCTTGATTTCTTGGATGTTGTGGGTGAGAGATTTTTTAGCCTTCTCATTTTCTTTGGATGTTGTACTGATTTCTTCTATCGAATCTTCCATGCCTGAGATCCTGTCTTCCATCTCTTGCATCCTATTTTTCATACTCACATCCGTAGTTCCTGTTCTCTTCTCTTGATTCTCCATTTCCTCTTTTAACTCTGACTGTGTTTTCTTTATTGTTTCCATTTCTATTTTCATGTCTTGAATGGTAGTGTTCGTGTTGTACATTTCCTTCTCCAGTTTGCTTGTTTTTGTCTGGAGATCTTTCATTGCTTTATCCTTTTCCTGTTCAAGCTGGGTCACCTTGGCTTGGAGCTCTTTAATGATGTCATCCGTTGTTTTGACTTGTAAGATTGTGGCTTCTTTGAATTCCTTCATAGTTTTAAGTTCTTCTTGAAGGGACTTTATCACTTTCCATACTGTAGAATTGTCATTGTTTTCATGTGTTTCAGTTGTGGTGAGGTGGTTCGGGCTGGATGGAATAGCATTGCTTTCTTTTGTTGGAGACATTTCGCTCTGTTTTTTTTTTTTTTTTTGTCTGGGGGCCTCTGGCCATGCGGAATTTGCTGTCTTCTGGACTTGGGTCCAAAGGGGGCACTGTGGTGTAGGATTTGAGTTGCCTTACTCCACCCCTATAAGGTGAGTCATTCAGTCCCGCCTCCCAGGTGGGAACCTAATTAATTCAGGTGGTGGAGCTGTTTACAAGTAAGCTCTGATTCCCTGCCGGAAGGGCCTGTACTAATACATAAGACCAATATATGACCGTTTCAAATATCTCGCATTTTGCCTGGGGTTGGTTTCTGTAGCGGGTAAGTCTGCAGTTCAGCTGCAGTAGCCTTCCTTGCTGCTCCCGCAGCTTGGAAACTGGCCAGTGACGTCACAGATTGCGATCTGTGGTCTGAAGTCACTTTGCAGCGGATCTCCCGCTCACTTCCAAGGGTCGCAACCTTTCGCTAGATAATTGGATCGTCTGTGTGAGACCTGGGAGTGCCCAGCAGGGTGGGGATTATCTCTGCGTGGTTTCTGAGTCTGCCGGCTGGGTATTAGGTTGGAACTTACCAGGGGTCTCTCCTTTTGGGGGGATGGGTTATCCCGATTCCCGGGTCCAGAGGCTTCCTAGCGTGTCTGAGATTTGGAAGGGGTGTCCTTCCCAGGCATCTTCCGTGGTCCTTGTGTAGCTGGGTGAGATTTAAAAGGGGTCATGCCCTTTGTACAGCGTTGTGGAACACTTGCTGCCTTGTGATTGTTGACCCCGAAATCAAAATATGTCCGCGCTGGCCGCTGCCATCTTGGATCCCCCCTAATCTATGGGTATTAAGGTAAGTATTCAGAACATATTTTGGAAGCTCCAGAGATGGCTCAGTGGTTAAGAGCACTTGTTGCTCTTGCAGAGGGAACTGGGTTCAGTTCCCAACACTCACATGGTAGCTCACAACCATCTGATACCTCCTTCTGACCTCTGAGGGGAACAGGCATATACATGGTACATATATACACAAGCAGGCAAAACATTTACACACATAAAACAAGATAAATCTTAAAACCATGTTTTAGAAGACAAATTTGATACTATGTTTATTTAGCAGAATGATAGTAGGCTCTCCCTTGGGGTCTACCGACTCTGAGGTACAGGTGCTTGGCTCCATTGATACCTAACTTGTTCCTCCTAGAGTGGGTTCAGCAAACAGTTGGTTGCCCCCCATAACATCCATGCCATTATTGAACCAATAGGTCCAGTAGGTACATCTTACAAGGCCAGTTGTTACCGTAGTTTCCAGAATTCACAGCTGTGTGAGACCATTGATGACTTTTCTCTCCCAGTAGCCTGTATAGCACCTTCTAGAACTATGGAAGCCAGCCACCAGGGAAAAAGCTTCCAGGTCAACTTTAGCTTGATTTCCTTAAGTCACAAGAGCAAAGTATATGATATCCTCAGCCATAGTCTCTCATCATCAAGTTTTGGTGGGCAAACAAGGGCAATGACAACTGCCAGTATGAATTTAAGGACATCTCTGGTAACTCTCTGACCAACAACTTGTAGGGAGGTATCCCACACCTAGGACCAAGATTTTTGTTTAATAACCTATGGCTTCTGGGAAGAGCATTATCCCCACCCCCCATGTAGGATACCTCCATGCAAACTTTTTTAAAAAATTATATTTTAATAAGGCTATTAAAGTAGGCTTCTGCATTCCTTTTTTTTTTTGTATGTCCTTAGTGTGAGCTATCCCTAAAAGTCTCTTAGTTATACACTTCTCAGTGATAAAATCCATGAATATTCCTTAAGGAAAACAGACAAACACAATGAGAGAAAATACATTTTACTCAAAGAATCTTAACTAAAGAGTTACTACACTCTTTTTGTTGAGCTCTCTTTTCCTGGCACTTAGGAATGTTTTGTTTGTTGTAGTTACCACTGTGGATTTGAGGGGGATTATAGATCATGGCGGGCAGATTCAAAGCCTCCTAGGTTATCAAAAGAGTGATTTAAATGACCACTTCTCAAATCTTCTAAGGCTACAGAGTACATTTTTCAAATCCTCAATCCAACACTGCCCCATGTGACAAGGCTGTAGCATGTTCCATGTTGTGTACTATGGGGGCTCAATGTCACCCCACATGGGAAGTGTTGGGTCCACTAAACACTGGGTTGGCCACAACTGTAACGTCACATTTCTCTAAAAGTTGGCTTGACTTTAATCTCTTTCTTCATGGTAACACTGGTCTGAGTCAGGGCTTGTGAATTATATAGTCCTGTCTACCATGCAATTTGAGCAAAAATTATTTCATTGCTACTTCATAATTGTAATTTTGCTACTGTTATGAATCGTAATGTAAATACCTGTATGCACTGATAGCTTTGGGCAACTCCTATGAGAGGGTGGCTCAGTTTCCAAATGGGTGGAGATGCACAGGTTGAGAAGACCACTGCTCTACAGGAAAGGTTTTTGGAGCTCCGATCCTTGCCAGTGGGTCCCAATTTCGCAGCTGCCTCTCAGAATCCCTGAGGGGATTCTGAAAACCACACAGCTACCCAGGACTACTCCACTCTGGACCAGGGTAATTCTGGAGGCCAGGGGATTAGGGAAGCAGGCAGCTGTGCCCGAGGCTTGGGGGCAGCCTCCTTAGGACAAAGTCTGGTGTCCTGTGCTGCTCCAGACATGGGTACAGCATTCGTGCTTCTGGTGAATGGATTCTTAAGCCTAGCCTTGAACAGTCCCCTGCAGGATGCCAAAGGCTTTCCTCTGTCCCCAAGCTCAGCTCTCTGTCACCCCCTCCTCAGCCATGGCTTTCTAGAATCCTTGGCAGCTGGTGGGGAGCAACAGGTACTGTGGCCTGCGGGCTGGACCAGGCAGGAACATCCCGTCTGGGCCTCCTGTCTCTCCCACTCTCTCTTGGTTTTGTTTCTGGCACTAGCACTGTAGTCCAGAGCCAGCTGCCTACAGAACCTGAGAAAACTCCCAGCAGAGCTGGGAAGAGTGAGCGGAAAGTGTTGGTGTCGGCAGGCATTTTCAGTTCTTTGGTCCTCTCTGTCCTCAACTCCCTTCACCCTGTCGCTTCTCCTCTACTTTTCTCCCCCCACCCCACCCTTAGGTCCTCACTTGCCTTTTCCCTTTCCCTGGCATCCCCTAGGCTGAGTTTTCCAGAAAGCCAGACTCCCTGCTTAGGCAAAGCTAAGCACACTGGCAGGTTCCTTTACAAACAAGGAGGCCTTGGAGTTGGGGAATGTGTGAAGAAGTCGTTGGGGGACATGAACTTTGGGCCTGCCCTCAGCGAGGTCCTTCGAGGGGAGAGCCAGACAAGCCACTTTTGTATGAGTGAGGTTACTTCTGCTTTAATTCTTAGAGAACAAAGAATAATTGAGTATATTTGTGGGGTCCAGCGTGATGTTTTGACAGAGGCAGATTTTGTGGGTGTTTATATCAAGTCAATTCACATAGCCATTGTCTCATATTTATGTTTTGTTTTTTCTTATAGTGAGAATGTTTCAAATGTGTTCTTTCAGTACTTTAAAAATACACTGTACTTAGAATAAACTGCGATGGCCACGTGGTACAATAGATCTTTGATTTATTGCTTGTGTGTTCCTTGACCTTTGTATACTTTGGCCACCCCCATGCTCACACCCCACTCCTTTTACCATGTTCCTTGGTGAGTACCATTTCAGGCTATTGCTACAAGTTCTGTTTTCCTAGACTCTGTATTGAAAGTGAAATCAGATGGTTTTGCCATTCTGAACCTAACCTGTCCTTAGGCATGGACTATATAGTTGTAAATGATAGATCTCCTTTAAAAAATTATTTACTTATCTTTAAAATAAATTTATCTATCTATCTATCTATTTAAATTTATGTATAATATAGTGCCTATTTGTCTTTATATGTACCATGGATGGGCAGGTGCCCTTGGAGGCCCTAGGAGGCCAGAAGAAGGTATTGGATTTGCTGAAACTGGAATTACAGACAGTTGTAAACTGCCTTATGGGTACTCGGAATTGAACAGAGATAGTCCTCTGTAAAAACAGTCAGTGTTCTTAACCACTGAGCCTCTCCTGAGACCCAGCCTCAGGGTCTCTCTTTAAAAGGCTGGATAGTATTCTGTTGTGTAAATAGCGCCTTGCCTTCCACGTGGAACCTAGCTTGGCTCCTTACCCTGTCATTTGGGAACAGAGCTGCAGTTAACAAGGAGTCCTGGTGCCGATCACTTGGGGAGGTCCACCCTGAAGGGAGACCCTATGATGTCATGCAGTGGTCCCACTTTTAACTTTTGGAGGAGCCTCCGTACCATTCTCCATTTGCCTCATTTTCATCCCTACCTACAGAGCCGGAGGCATTTGAACAGTACCCTAAAGAGGTGACAATGTGCTAAAGACATTATCTATCATTTCAGGTGGGTAGTACCCATGAAAATCCAGCCTGGTTGTGAGATGTCAGTCAAGCATCTGGGAGGAAGTAAAAAACACCGCATGAGGGAGCTGGGCCAAGTCAAGTTCAAATTGGAGAATGTGTCCTAGAAAACAGAAGAGAAGGTGCATTCAAGAGCCCCTGGACACGTCCCTCTTAGACCCTCAGGTGCTACCCAACGTAAAACCCATAGGATGGTCTAAGTGAGGAAAGCTGTGGTCTGATTTACAGTTTTTGAAGCTCACTATGGCTCCCCAAGAGAATGGACCTGATGTGCCACATCTGCAGCAGGAAGGCCACTCTAATCTGGAGGGCTGAGATCCAAAGGAGGGACGAAGGGAGAGGGTGGAGAGGAAGTGGTGCTTTGAATGAGATTAAGAATTTAGGAACTGGTAGGGGTGTGTGAGGGAAAGGCAGGTGCACAAGATGACGTTTTTGTGCAGTCAGTTCTCGGATTGATACTCTGTTAGTCAGCTCTGCTGCCAAACAAACCATCCCACCATCTCAGTGGTTTTCACCAACACACTTTGTTTTACATCCAGGATGGTCTGGCTGTAGGAGGGTGAGCTTGAGAAGGCTGACTTGACTTGTCTGGGCCAGGCCTCAAGGTGGCTTCGGTGTGTTCATTCCATATGGCTTTATTCTGGGGCCACAACTAAGGGCAGTTACCACAGGGCACAGGCTCTTGGCAGAGAAATCTCAGGGTGCATGTCACACAAGCATCGTTAACATCATAGCTTGAATCACATGCAGTATAAGGCAAGTGCGAGGCCATCAGAAAAGACAGGCAATAAGGTACCCAAGGACTAGGACTGGGCCAATCTCCTCTGGCTATCAAGTGACATTTCCTGCTCCCCCATGGACCAACAAAGGTCATTTGTGTGACATTTTTTTTTTTTAATGGAAACATGCACACATGAGTGAGATTACCAGAAAAAGATAGGGTGATAGTTACAAATTTCTTTTCACCTGTCCATCTGTCTGTGCTTCCTGAGTACATCAAAAAGAGCCTTGACCCTAACAGTTCTGGAGGTGGGGATGACTGAGGTGGATGGTGAGGTCTGGCGAGGGCTGTGTGGAAGGTAGGGATCATGTGAGGCGAGAGCGAGCCAGAGTCATAGACTCCAGACCTTTCAGGTCGGTCGTCAGTCCATTCCCAGGGGTGGAGCCCCATGAGCTAAACATCTCACACATGCCAGTCTCCCAGCCCTGCAGTTCTGGGGATTGCAACTCCAACACATGCTTATTAAGGGTGCTAACAAATGCTTGTTGCATGTCTGCTCTCTGCCAGACCAGCTCGGTCTTCCTGTGAGGGAAGAATGATGTTAGGACTAGAACCTGACTTGCCTTCTGACATAGAAACTAGGATTCCAGTGTCCTAAGGACAAATCATGCCATCAGATGGGGCTCCCACTAGAATTTCAAAATTAACCAATAGCTAAACTTTATGACTTTGCAACTAAAGTCAGCTGTAACAGAGACTTAAAACAGAGCCTTAACCACCCTAACGTTTATTAAGCAATTTTAAAAGAAGCTTAGAAGCCGGGCGGTGGTGGCGCACGCCTTTAATCCCAGCACTTGGGAGGCAGAGGCAGGCGGATCTTTGTGAGTTCGAGGCCAGCCTGGTCTACAAAGCGATTCCAGGACAGCCAGAGCTGTTAAACAGAGAAACCCTGTCTCGAAAAACCAAAAAAAAAAAAAAAAAGAAGCTTAGAGGTAGGCATTCCATGGTAGGACCGAAGCTTGTTACAACTTCCTATACTATTGTCTGTAATAAGTAGCTTCTACCTTTAAGGTGTCTTCAGATTCTAATGTAGCTGCTGGAGCTCTGACCATCAAATGAGCTGCAGGCTTTTCCTGCAGGTCCCTTCCATTCAGGCTTTGTAGATGCCCCTGCAAAACTGAGGTGCCCCTCTTAGCAGACACATGCCCACACCTAGCTCTGAGAAAGACTGGGGAAGGTGGCTTTAGCTGGATGTAATTCTTCCTGAGAAAACTGGGTTTCTGTTATTCCTATGACTGTGATATGGCTTGAGGGTATCTGGAAGCCGGTCTCCAGTGTGGCAATAGTGGGGTGGTGGAACCCCTTAGAGTTGGAGCCTAGTAGAAGGCCATTATGGTTGGAGGTTGGTGTCAAGGATGGATTAGTATTGGCCTCAGGCAAAGGATTAGTTCTCAGAGATTAAGCTGTTGGGAGCATATTCAGCTGCTTCCTCTCTTGACATGGGGTTTCTCAAGCACCTTTATTGTGATGCCAGGAGGTTCTCTCCAGAGCCAAACAGATGCCAGCACCATGTTCATAAGCCCATAGGAACGAGCTAATGAACCTGCTTTCCATATAAATTACTCTGCTTCAGGTATTTTGTTACAGCATCATAAAGCCAATTAATAGAGTTACCAAACCACAAAGAGAACATAAATATTGAGGGGAAACTGGGGTTCCTCCTCTTTTTTTCCACCCCAAACAAAGAAATAGTATAATATTACATACAGCCATTGCTCTATACTAGATCAAGGGCCCCTGGGTTTAATTACCATCTCTTCTATTACTCACTACACTGTGTAAGCAGAATCAAATAATCTCCGAACCTGCAGATGCCTCTTCTGAAAAATGGAAGTTGCCTTCCCATGGTAACAGTGACCATATGGGACCACAAACCCTGTAAATTATAACACACAAGATTGGTGTTTAAAAATTGAAAAATTAGCAAGATTGAAAACTTACCCAAAAAACTGCTTAGCCTAGAAGGGACTACTATGGGTGGTTTATACCTAGACAGTTGTCCTGTCCCCAAAACCTGTGGTTCTTTTTATAATGTGTGGCCAGAGAATGGGAGCAGGCAGGACCCAGAGTGAGGGTAGAGCTGGCTCCGCTGCAGTGGAGACAGCATGTTAGTAATCTTTCTGCCGATGTGATACAAACACATTAGAAAATCAAGTTATAAGGAAGAAAGTTTTGGATAACACTTTCAGGGGCTTCAGTTCTTGGACTCTTGGTTCTATTACTCTGAGTGTGTAGCACCACAAGCATATAGTGGGGACATGTGACTAAAGAGTCTTGTGGGCAATCTGGAAGTAAAAGAGGGAGGCCCCAATCTCCCTTGTAAGGGCACACTCCAGTGGGCTGACTTCTTCCTACTAGGCCCTTCTACTTAAAAGATCCATCTTTAGTGCCCTGACTAGGTACCAAGCCTGGTACCCAATACACTGGCCTTTGCGGGAGACATTTCAGAGCTAAACTGTGGCAGTGTTCTTCTCCATTAGAGATGGTGTGTGCCTTGCAGGAATGCTTCCCTGTGGACACCCCTTCACTCCAATGGTTCTTTCCTATTCCAGTCCATTCTCTGCTCAACAATTACTGCATAGCTGGCTAGTTAGGATCTCCATCTATCATTGCTGCTCATGGTTCCAGGCATGGCCTGAGTTGGCCCAAGTATAGCAACGTACTGATCCCAGTGGTTGCTCCTTGGTGTCAACCGGGATTGGAGTCACCTGAATGTTTTCCTGGACTGGGGCTTCTGGAACCTTCCCCTACATGGTTTGCAGGGATTTGGGGAGATCAGCTGGGCCCCTGACTGACCCCCTTAGCATGCTTTCTCCATGTGGCAAAGAAGCCAGGGTTTGAGTGGGAATGGCCCCCAAAGCCAATGATTGGAGAGAAAAAGAAAAGAGAACCTTGCTAGATAGAAGTGTCACACTTCTGTGGAGTTAAGGCCCCACGAGCGGACTTCCCTCTTTATGGGGAGGTATGTCTTCAGCAAAGCAGAGGAGCCACAGCAGCTCCTCAGACACCAGCTGTTACATCTGCCCTGGCTGTGTACTGAAATCCCTCTGGGGACTAAACCACTGATGCCAAGTGTGACCCCAGAGACTTCTGTGGTTAGTGATCTGAAGTTTGTTCTGGGCATCTTGATACCAGAAAGCTCCTGGGGTTGTTTGAATGTGCAGTCATGGCTGAGAGCCTTGGCTTAACCCAACTGTGAATAAAACCAAACTAGACCATAAAACCCAGGGAAGGTGAGAAGGCAAGACTAGCTCCTTGAGACCTGGGAGGTGGCTGGTCCACACCTTGTTAGTGCTCCATTGCTATAACAAAACACCTGAAAACATGTATTTATAAAGAGAAAGAGTTTCATGAGCTCACAGGCTTGGGGGTCCCACTGCTTTGGGCCTTAGACGGGTACACCAGATGACAGTGGTTGGGAGTATTTGGTAGAGACATGGTTTCCTTATGGCCAGGAAGCCAAAGAGAAAGAGGAGGAAGCAACCAAGGGACTCCAGCCTTCCTCTTTCCCCTCTCCCTTAGGCATACTGCAAGTGACATAAGGACCTCTTACCAGGCCTCCCTCCTAATGGATGCACCATCTCTCAGCATTGCCACACAGGAACTAAGTCTGTGACACACAGGCCTCTAGGCAGTATTCAAGTACGAGCCATAGCGACTCCTTCCTCATGTTGGCATGGTCTTCACGAGACTGCTACTGTTAGCTGTGGCTGGGCCTGCAACGTTTATAAAGCCACCCATAGGCATCCTTGGTCTGCATCCTTGGTCTCAGGTTTTTGTCCTAATTTGGTCAATTTTCCCCATTGCCTTTACTGAAATTAACTTGGTACAATTAACCAGTTAACATAGTATGAATTCTGACCAAAATTCTCATCAGTCCTCTGGTTGAGAGTTTGGGGGCCAACCAGCCTATCCACAGTTAGAATACCTTCCCTTCAAATGGGTGGCTCCTAAAAGATGGCTCTCTACCCCTCCTTTCAGAAGTATGCTTATGAATATTCATGGTTTTATCTTCTGGTCTCACACACTAGAAAACACGATTTATTCCTTAGGCTAAATGAGCTCTTCAGTTTCTTTCATGGCAGAGAAAGCAGTCTTGTTTTTCTGGATAATTTATTTTTGGTGTTAGTCTATTTTCTGGAAGGGATATTTCCATTAAGATGCTGAGCACATTTCAAGAGAATATTGGAGCTGAGAAAAGCCCTTCTCAGAGGAGCCTGTCCACCTGGGGATGGCACTGCAAGGGTGGTACCCGAGGCTGGTGGCAGTGGAGCTGGAGGCTGAAGCAGTTATTATGTGTGTGATGGGAGCCACCAAGGTGGCTCTCTGTGGAATGCACAGAGCTCACAGCAAGACAGCAGGGGAAGCTGGGGTGGACAGCACACAGCTGGAACCTAGGCACCGAAGAGCTCTGTAGAACGAGCTAATGAGTCATCAGAACCTGGTTCACTCTGCTGATGAAGCACAGAAGAGAAAGATCTGGCCTCTGCCTCTCTCTCATTTTCATCTGGCTCCAGCACTCCCATCCACAAAGTTCCTCTCCACCTGCCACCTGCCCTGTAAACTCAGTGGCCCCCAGCTCCACTCCTGACCTCTGTGCTCTCCTGGCTGCCAAGGCGGCTGGAGTCCTGCACAGACACATCAGCAAGCTGCAAAGAGTCAGTCCATGGGAGGCACTGGAGAGGGACTAGGAGGTGGCAGGCATGAGATGAGGACCCCCTTGCCTTTTCTGTTTCTGTAGAGGAGCAGAGAGGACAGTGTGCAGGGCTCCTTCCCAGCAGCAACATGGTCCAGCAACCAAAGGTGGGGCCTTTTCCTTTTCCCTGTGGCTCCTCCAGTGGCAGAGCGCTTATGGCTCTCTGAAGCTATTACATTTTTATTTTTTAAGTATTTGTTTTTTTAAATTGATGTATATATATATACATCATGTGCACCTGTATGAGTTTATATGCACCATGTATGTGCAGTTACCTGAGGATCCCAGAAGAGGGCGTTGGATCCCCTGGAATTGGAGTTACAGGCAGTTGTGAGCTGCCTGACAATGATGCTGGGACCTGAACTAGAGTCCTCCGAAAGAATGGTCCTAGATCTTAACTACTGAGTCATCTCTCTAACTCCCTTTCTGTGGGTTTTAACCTTTAAGTGTCGTTCCCTTTCCCTGTGAGCCTTATGTGTCTGCCTGAAACAGCCACAGCTTCAGATCTGATGTAACCACTCTCCCCACCCATACACATACACCCCGAGATAAAGTTTAACTTATGAATTAACCACAGTGAGAGATTGAGTCAGTAATAGTAGAACAGAACAACTGTAAAGTATATACAGTCATAAAAGTTGTTTAGAACTTAAACATGATGCATTATTTCATTCTGGAACTTTCCGTTTCAGATTGCCATTGACCATGGGCAGCTGAAACTGCCAAAAGTAAAACCACAGATAAGGGAGGGACTTTTGTAGGTTGGTGGCCAGTTTCCTGCATTAAATTTCTCATGTTTGAAATAACTGAGGAGGCCCCTATTTCTCCAATTGAACAGAGACAGTTTTAGGGGGCTACCCGGGTTGTGTAAAGATTTGTGTCTCTCACAGGAGATAAATGACATCTGGCATGGCTGTGCTATTCTTTTGCAATTTTATCTTCAGCATGACACATACCCTTAGCCTTCAACTAAAGCCATGTCCCCTGTCCTAAGGTTTCCAGGTCTATCTCCATCCTAGCCACTGCCCCTTTGGCACATTTCCTGTGGCCACTACCTGTTCCTGGTGGTTTCCACAGCTGGAGACATGTTCTAGCTATGGTTAGTTCTGAACAACAGTGATGGAGCTTTGGCCACCTGCCTCCCCCATCCTAGCCTTCAAAGGCCTAACGTGCTGAGTCGGTTCAGTTGGCTTGTACAGTAGGCATCCATTTCTCACAAAGCTAAACATCCAAAGTCAAGGTATTTCATCACAGCGATGGTTACCCTACGCAGGGCAACTGGACTGGGTAGCACGAGTCTATAATGCCACATCTATAACCCTTATGGGAATGTGAGAGTTGGACAAGAGAATCCCTGGAAACTCAGGGATCAGCTAGCCTGGCTTAGACAGCAGTGAACAATAAAGGGATCCTGTCTAAACAAGGTGGAGGGTGAGGACAGACTCTATTTGTCACAGATGCACTGTGCAAAACAGGAAGAACATCCTCATTAGGAACTGGCAAAAATGTTCACGGAAGGGCTGGGAGATGGTCACTAGGTAAAGTGCTTAGCGGGTCACAGGCGTAAGGACCTGAGTCTGAATCCTTCAGACCTACATAGAGCTGGCATGCTGGCTGGTTTTATGTCAACTTGACACAAGCTAGAGTCATCCGAGAAGAGGGAAACTCAAGTGAGAAAATGCTTCCATAAGATCAGGCTGCAAGCCAGGTGGAGATGGTGCAAGCCTTTAATCCCTAGCACCCGGGAAGCAGAGGCCTGTGCAATTTAGAGGCCAGCCTGGTCTACAGAACTAGTTCCAGGACATCCAGGGCCACACAAGGTAGAAACCCCATCTTGGAAAACAAAAACAAACAAACAAAACAAAATCAGGCTAACGTTGGCCAGGTACGGTGGCACATACCTTAATTCCAGCACTTTACAGGAAGAGGCAGGAAGCCAGCCTGCTGAAATGTGGATTTAACCAATATGTGTATGTGTCCATGTGTTTGTTCTTTCTTTTTTTTTCTTTGAGACAGAGTCGTTGCTTTGTTTATTTCTATCTCTGGCCCTTGCTATAGGTTGTTGCATAAACTTGCAGAAACCCACACTGTGGTCTTCTCAGCTTGTCTTACAGAGAGTTTCTCAAGGCTCCTCACTCTGATATCCTCACACTTGCTTCCACCTGCTTTCTGGTCTCTGGAAACTTCTCCAGGCATGACCTCCACCTCATTGTCAGTCACCGATGTTCAGTTCTTGACCAGAACCTGGTGTTCTGCAAGTTTCCCACTCAGTGATCCTTATACACCCTGTTCATTTAGGAGACTCCAACTTCCAGAAACCTCACTTCCCAAAAAGATGCTCATTGTCTCAACTCCCCTGGGATAGCTGATGGCAGGAAGGGGGATGAGGGACCTAGGTCTGGCAGAGAGAAAGTGTCTTGGGGGCTTTCTGTAGAGCTTCCCTCTAATGGAGAAAAGCTCTGTCTTGTTTCCTTCAGCACCAAGCATTGCCCAACACGAGATAGGTTGAAATGAAGCCCCAGGAGACACTTGTAGGAGAGAAGTGGGGAAGGGAGGGTTAAAGACAGAGGTTCAAGCCCCAGTACAAGTGGAAGCTCTTGGCCCTCACATGACGCAAGATCTGAGGGAGTATGATATGTGAGGGCCCACCTCATCTGAGGAGAAGGAGAGTACCAAGTAGAGGAACAGGGAGGGAGGGAGGGAAGGAGAGAGGGAGGGAGGGGCAGAAAGGGAGGAGGGAGGAAACTATGTTGTAGAAGTAAATAATACTATTTTAAGAAAAGAGTTAATAAGCTTAAAAATATAATAAAAATACAATATAAAAATTTCAAACTAAGCCGGGCAGTGGTGGCGCACGCCTTTAATCCCAGCACTTGGGAGGCAGAGGCAGGCGGATCACTGTGAGTTCGAGGCCAGCCTGGTCTACAAAGTGAGTCCAGGACAGCCAAGGATACACAGAGAAACCCTGTCTCGAAAAACCAAAAAAAAAAAAAAAAAAATTTTCAAACTATAATTTACCAAATTACTTGCCTTACTGGCATGAAAGGAAAATGGCCTTAATTTCAGATTAGAATGTTAGACTTCAGGTGGCTACAGAGATTACATAAACTTGATAGCAGCTTAAAAGTTTTTTTTTTTTTTTTTTGTAGAGGTATAGGCTATTTCCATGGTTTG
>CAJQZJ010024019.1:0-14174 GCA_907164525.1 Lophiomys imhausi | reverse complement strand
TCTCTCTCTCTCTCTCTTATAACTGCGGCCAGTATTCTAGTCAAGTTTCTTTCTTGTTTGCAATCCCGCCTGTCCTCTCTCTCTCTCTTTTTTTTCTTTTTTTTTTTCCTATTTCTCTTCCTCAGTCTCTCTCTTATGATACACTTTCTCTGTCTCTCTAACAAGATTCCTATAAAGGCCATAGCCACAGCCACTCGTTGTTCCCTCAGAGGTGGGTCAAAGGGAGTGTGCTGCCTGTAGGCCTCTATCAACCTCTCAAGGAATACGCACGGAGGCTCAACAAGACCCTGAAGCACTCCTCTTACCTTGGCCAAATTGGTGGGGTGCCGAGCGCACCTCTGAGACCTGCCACTAGAGTCCGGCGGAAAAACTGTCAGCCGCTCCCTACCTGCAGCCATGTTGAAGTCCCAATCTGGTCGATCAAGGGGGAACTCAGCATCGATCTCATTCAGGAGGATAGTGGGGGTCCCATTGTCTCTGGGACATTCTTTTGTGCCTTCAAGAGAATTCTCTCCCTCTCCTCTGTAGTAAAGAGAACCTGCAAAAGCTGTTGGCAATCATCCCAGGTGGGTTGGTGAGAAAACATCAGGGATTCCATCAAACCTGTAAGACTAGCAGGGTTTTTAGAGAAAGACAGGTGGTTAGTTTTTTAATTATATAAATCAGCTGAGGAGAAAGGCCAATATTGTAAGGGTTGGAAAGCTGGTGGGTCCACAGGGGCCCGACCGTTCGGAGGGGTAGAGCCACAGTGGAATCGGGTCCCTCTGGACTCAACCCTCTCTGGCTCCGAGTGCCAGTTGCCAGCCCTCCCCCCTCTGCTCCTTGTAGTTCCAGGCTCGGCCAGAGCCCAGGCTGGTGTGGGAATGTCTGGGGTGGCTGGGGGAAGGGGGGTGGCCGCAGTGGGCTCGATCACTCGGGTGGCTCCTCCATCTCAGGATAGATCTTAGGCAGAGCCGAAGGTGTTGTTTCCGAAGCTGGCTTTTGTTTTGATTTAGGCTCTGTGTCACGGAGAGCCAGGGCTCGGGAGCCTGGCTTCTTTTCTCTCACCCAAGGTTTTACCCATGGGGGTGGGTTCTGGACCAGGTCTTGCCAAACAGTAATGTATGGCTGTTAATCGGGATGAGACCCTGGTCCTTTTTAAAGACAATAGTTTTTACCTCAAAAATAATGGTCCAGTCAAAAGTCCCTTTGGGTGGCCACCCGACGTCAAAAGTGGGCCACTCCGAAGCACAAAAAGTCTGTCACGGTCTCTTTTTAACCTCAACTGTCAAATTATGAGTCCTAGTTCTAACTTCAGTCCAATGATCCAGTGTCAAACTTAGAGGAGTCGTTACAGTCTGTCCCATTGTCACAAGTAACATAAAACACAAACACAAGATACACAGAAAAACATTACGAAAAATCCTTTTCACTCTCAAATGCCGGCACCACACCAGAAAAACAGACGGCCGGGAGGTCTCTCGCGTCTCCTCTCTCAAGAGGACCACTGTATCCTCCCCGGCACCCAGACAAACAGACGGCCGGGAGGTCTCTCGCGTCCCCTCTCTCAAGAGGACCGCTGTATCCTCCCCGGCACCCAGACAAACAGACGGCCGGGAGGTCTCTCGCGTCCCCTCTCTCAAGAGGACCGCTGTATCCTCCCCGGCACCCAGATAAACAGATGGCCGGGAGGTCTCTCGCGTCCCCTCTCCCAAGAGGACCACTGTATCCTCCCCGGCACCAAGACAAACAGACGGCCGGGAGGTCTCTCGCGTCCCCTCTCTCAAGAGGACCGCTGTATCCTCCCCGGCACCCAGATGGGACCCTCCCAGGCGTCCCTGGGGTCCCTGTCCTCCTGGGACGTCTCCCAGGGCTACAGCCACTGATCCTCTAGCACGTCTGCCCGATCACCCATCCGTCTCCTCACGAGACAGAAATGGCTGCCAAACCGAAAACAACCTTCGCGAAGCCAACTTTTAACGCAAACCATATAACAGAACCAGACAACAGAGACAAACCCAGGACACAGAGATAGAAATCTCACAAACCAGACAACTTTTAACTTTTGCGCAAACCATATAACAGGACCAGACAACAGAGACAAACCCAGGACACAAGAGATAGAAATCTCACAAACCAGACAACAGAAATAGGCCCAAGACATAGAAATCTCACCTCCAAGTGGGTTCTTGTGGAGAATGGGATGGCCGCAAATTCCCGGCCAACGCACCAAATGAAAGACCCGGGGGAGGGAAGTTCCTCACCCGACACTCAGGATATCACGGCCGCCCCAAAACTCGCAAGAGACCATCTTGATGCAATCGCAAGAGGTTTATTTTGGGGGAAAAAGGGGGAAAGGGGGGGGGGCTCAGTGCACTGAGGGACGCCACTCATATCCCACGCAGGGCTAGGAGTCACGACCATGATTTGGGGGAGAGTCCAACATTTTATGGGGGAGCACCACAGATTAAGGGGGTGGGGGAAATTACAGGTGGGAAGTACCAGCCCAGCCCATCATTTACCACAACCTAAGGGGAAGGGGAAATACAGCTGGAATGTACCAGCCCAGCCCATTAGTTAACCAGCGGGAAATATCCTACATCTGTTTGTCTCAGGAATGAATCTAATCTTGTTTTGTTATCTACTTTGTGGTCAGCCAGTTCCTGAAGCCCTGGGGGCCCAATTGACCTTTATTCTTGGTTTTAACCTGTTTATGGTCAGCTAAGTTCCGGGAATCACCTGGCGGCTGGCCTGGCTCTACTGCCGACTTAGGGGGTCTTTTAATAATTTTCATTCCCTTCAATACCATTAATATATACAATTATCACTTGCTAAGGAAAAAATCTTTAAAACAAAGTAAAGGAAGCTTTACGTCAGTCAACCCTACATTAAGCAGGTCATATTTATGAAAATAAATAAATTCAGGAGAAAAACTAAATATAAAATCTGTATTTTGAAAGTATAATAATTGGAGTGTGGTCTGCACCTATTCCGTAGTTCAGATGGGAAGCAAAATGTATGAGGGTCCCTTGGGGGAATTTAAGGCAATCCTTAGTTACAAAGTTTGAGGCTGGGTGAAACCCTGTCTTAACAAAACCAAACCAAACCAATAACAACCACAAAGGCTATATAAAAGATGTATTGATCAAGACTATGTTACTCAAAGAACAAGGAGGGAAAAATAAAACAATGAAATGAACAGAGCCTTGAAAGTATGTTGTCTACTATTGAGCACACAAACATACACATGGTGAAAATACAAGAAAGAAGAGAAACAGAGGATCTAAAACAACACTCAAAGAAATGATAGCTGAAAACATCCATAAAAAAAATTAGCCTGCCTTCCTAGGAAGCTCAACAAACACCAAGTAGGATAAACACAAAGAGACCAACAACAGACATCGCAGAAATTCTAAAAGCCAAAGACAAGGTTGAAATGTTGAAGGACAAGGATAAAATGAGAAAGTCTGGAGACCCTCCAAAACCTTAACAGACAGTTCTTCCCAAGAAATGCACTGGAGGTCCTCAAAGGAAGAGCTGTTGCTCTATATCCAGAAGTCTTCAGAATTAAAGCTCAATTAAAGACATTCCTAGATTAAGGCAAACTGGAGTAATGTGTGGACAGCTAACTGCTTTAGGTCCTTTCTGTTGTAATAAACCCCATGATGAAGGCAACTCATAGAAGGGAGAGTTTGATTTATGGTTTCAGAATCTATAAAGGCAGGGAAGGTGTGGCAGCAGGAGGCCAGAGCAGGGACCTGAGCAGTTGCAGCTCTACCACACACACGTGACAGAGAGGAAACTGGTACAGGAATGAGTCCAAAAGTTCCCAAAATTCTCCCTCAGGAACATGCTTCCTTCAACAAGGCTGTACTTCCCGACGGTTTTGTAATATCTCCCAAATTGCACCACCGGCTGGGAATTGAGTGTTTGTATACTTGTGCCTACTGAAGACATTTCTCGTTCAAATCACCATGCTTTCCCACCTCATACAAAATAATAAAGGAAATTATTTAGAATCAAAGCAAGTGATGCCCATGGGAATTGGTATCACATCAAATGGTAAAGCCATTAGGAAAGGTAGTTGTGTTACTTAAAAGATAGTATAAACATTTCCCTTTTCTTATTTAATATAGATTACATAAAAAATTGGAACTGGGGAGATGGTTCATCAGTTGAGGATACTGATTTCTCTTCAAGAGAACATAGTTTGGATTCCCAGCACCCACATGACGCTCACAGTCGTCTGTAACTCCAGTCCAAAAGGCCCCATCACTTTCTTCTGGCCTCCTTGGACACTAAACATGAATATAATACCTAGATATATATGCAGAAAAAACTACACACATTGAGTTTTAAATATGTCTTTTAAAAATTAAAAGAATACTGTCTGCATGCATTACTAGGCCAACAATGTATCTAAATATACTATATTTTCCAATAAAACCCAAAGGGCAAAGAAGAAGCAGAGTTTTGTTTGACTAAAGAAATAAACCTAGATGGCAACTTAAGTTATCAGGAAAATATAAAGATAAATGAAAATTATATAACAAATGTTAATATTTTTAATATCATATGTATATGGTTTTTCTCTCATATTTTTAAAAAGACATAAAATATTGTATGGTAATAATTACATAAATGATGTACTACACAGTTTTTAATACTTAGAGATATAATAAATTTATGCCATAATGTCACAAAAGGAAGGAAAGAAAATACCTACCACATGAAAATGTACATATATATGTGTGTGTGTGTGTGTGTGTGTGTGTATGTATAATGTGTAACCGAACTTTTAAATTATTATTTAACACTTATTTATTTATTACTAAATTCACTTATAACAAACACCAACTATTTCTTAACTATTAACCCTATAAACTCTTACAACCCCTTTAACCTATCCACTAAACCTATTGATAATTATAACAACTACTTTCATAACCTTTTAGAATGATACAGTCTCTGGGGCAGGTCCTCAGTCGTCAGGAACACAGTCTTTGTTGTAGATTCTTTAGCGTACTTAGCAGTCCTTTTTCTGGATCTCTCAGATGCAGGTTCGTCAGGGTAAGCTGGTTATTGCAGTCTCACCTTAAATAAGGCTTCATGCTTTCTTCTCTGTGGGAGACCCCAGCCGTCTGCAGGCCAACTCACTTCTTTTGAATTAGGAACTCAACTGCTCTGCCTCAGTCCTTAAAGCCAGGCACAATTTCTTTTAGGCCACTGTTCGGACAGATCAAACCCCTCTAGGCAAAAGCTGAGCCACAGGGTTTAGTCCTTGGCCTTTTGGTGTCTTGCTCAGGCTTTCTTTGCTCACCAGCTTCTTTCTGCTTCAGGGAAATCTGGCCATCAAACGATGGCCAGCACTTTTTTCAGCAGGACTCTCGGAGCTCTCTAGCATCAGGGGCCTCTTCTCTCTCTGGGCTCCATGCACTGTCCTTAAATAGGAGGAACTCTGTTTCAGCTTAATTTGGGCTCCGCCCACTTAGCAGCTGAAAACAATGTCAGGCCAGATACTTTGTTTCTTCAAGTCTATTGAGTCTTTCCTGTTTTCCTGACTTCAAACTTGTTTTTCAGTCTATTGAGTCTTTCCTGCTTTTCCTGACTTCAACCTTGTTTTTCAGTCTATTAAGTCTTTCCTGTTTTTCCTGACTTCATGCTGATAATGCTCTTCAGGCCCCGAATTAAGAGACAGTATCGGAAACTCCTATATATTTTCTAAATCTAATTTATCTAACCCCTACAATAATGTATTTATGTATCACAATAGAATTGTTAGCATACATTTGAAGCTGATTTTTAATAAGTTAAGACTGATGGTAAACCCTATGCAACTGCTAAGGAAATAATAAAACAATTTAGAGAAATATTATTAAATAATCAGAGTACTACTATAAGATTTTACTCACTTAAAAACTGGGGCTATAGCTCAGTAGTAGAGCACTTGCATAATATACACAGATCCTGAGTTTAATCCCTAGTATTGTGCAACTATGCATATATTTATGAATATGAATGTGTATATGTTTATATGCTTATATTTATAAATGGGAATTAGAAAATAAACAAAAAACTGTTGACAGTAAAAGCTGGTTTTTAAAAGGTTAACAAAATTGTCAAACCTTTACCTGGACTGACAAAGAGAAACAGAGAGAAAAATATCTTCAAAAGAAATTAAAGAAATAGATAAATTCCTCTAGTCACAGACTGGAAAACAAATGATAGTTAAGATGACAATTCTCCCCAAAATGATCTCCAGATTCATTTGGGTCTCCCTCAGAATCTCAGACCTTTGAGGACACAACAAGCTGCTTGTGATATTTATATCAAACTTCCAGAATCCCAGAGAACCAAAATAATCCTGTAAAATAAAAACAATTTGGTAGGACTCAAACTTCCTGACTTTACAAAGGATGATAAGGGAGTGGTGACCAAGAAAGAGCAGATGCATAGCTAATGGAATAGGATTAAATGTCCATAAACAAAAGTGTGTCCAACAAATGGTGCTTACGAGAGATGGAATAAGCAATTGGGTTGAACTTCTCACATCTCATTGAGAGTTAACAACTGAAATGTAAGCACTAATACCAAACCTTTAAAAATATATATATTTATTTATTCAAGTTACATCCTGATCGTAGTCTCCCCCCTCTCCCCACCCAGTCCTATCCTCCCATCCTCTTCTCCCTCTCACTCTTCTCCTTCTCCTCAGATTACAAATAAGCAACAGGGTCCATGTGTGTCCCCCAACGTCCCCTCCCCCCTCCCGTGCCCACCACCACCATTTCCATCCCTGTCCTCCCTGTCCTATTTCCCACCCCTCTGGCTTCAGTTGCTAAGGGATCTGCATGCTGACTATCAGCTACATATATGTAGGGGGCTTAGGTCCAGTCTATATATGCTTTTTGGGTGGTGCTTCAGACTCTGTAAGTTTGTTGGAGTCTAGGTTGATTGGTTCTGTTGGTCTTCATGTGGCTTTCTTGTCCTCTCCAGATCACTCTATTCTTCCTTCCTCTCTTCTACAAGTCTTCCAGAGCTCCACCTGATGTTTGGCTCAGTGTCACAGGATCTGTTTCTATCTGCTGCTGGGTGGGGTCTCTCAGAGGATAGTTATGCTAGGTTTCTGTCTTCTTTGCGTCTGTGGGTTGTAGGATAGTTATCCTGTGCTCTAAGGATAAAATCCAGTTTTAAGTGAGTACATGCCATGTGCATCTTTCTGGGTCTGGGTTAGCTCACTCAGGATGAGCTTTTCTAGTTCCATCCATCCAAGTCTTGTTGAGGTATGTAAGGAGGGAGGAAGGAATCGGGAGAGAGGGGGGAAAGAGTGAGGGGAGGAATGGAAGGAGGGAGTTGAAACTAACAAACATGAAAATCAACATTGAGAAGCTATTTTTCCATGTATTCTTTTAGAGTGTTTCACAGTTTCAGGTCTTGCATCTAAGCCTTTAATCAGTTTAGAGGGTTTTTAAAAATATTTGATGTAAGCAGGTGTTCAAATTTATTCTTTTGTATGTGGTTGTGCAGTTTTCTCAGGAACACTTGTTGAAGAACACTAGCTTTTCTCTATTATGTAGTCTCAGTCCTGAAGATGAGTTAACTGTATATGTGTTCTTTACTTCCTGAGCACTCTGACCCATTCCACTGGTTTATATATTTGTTTTTATGCCATGATGTTTTGGATAACATTATCTGCATAATAGTGGATTTTAACCAGGACCTGGGATGCCTCCACTCCGGTTATTTTTCAAGATTGTATTTTATTCTTAAAGGTCACTTGTGTAGTTCTGTATGGACAGTAGAACTGTGTTTTCTATGTCTGTAAAACAAGATTTGTTAGACATTGCAATATGTATACCTCTATAATATTAAAGCTTCTAGTCTACGGATCAAATCCATATCTTTATAATTGTTAATATCTTCTTAGTTTCTTTAATACATGTTTTACAGTTTTAGCATGTAATCATTTGCCTCCTCAGTTAAGTTTATTCATCGACAATATTAAAGAAATACAAATCAAATCACAATGTAATATCCCCACACCAGTGACGATCACTAGGGTCAAAACAAAGAGGTCATTGATGAAGATGTGGTGAAACTAAGACCCTAGCACGTTCTTGATAAGAATAAAAAATAGTGTTGCCATGGAAAACAAGATGACAGTTCTCTAAGAAATTAAAAATAGAGTAGTCGATTGAGCAATTTTAATAGTGGATATTCATCCTAACTCACTGAAGATCTTGAGTTAATTATTAGCACACCCATATTCATTGCAAGTGTTCCTAATAGCCATGACAGAAATAACCTAATTGTCTATAACATGATTAATGAGTACCTTAATTACTTTTCTCATAACTGTGTCAAAGTGCCTGATGAGAATCAACGCAACTTAAAGGCATAATAGTTTATTTCAGCTCATAGTCTAATGGACCACAGTTCAGCATGGTAAGAAGCATATGACATGTACTTTGAAAGAAGAAAACTCTTTGAGATGCAACAACATGAAATGAGCCTAGAAGATAAACAAAAGAAGCCAGTCAGAGAAAATACTGCATATTGCATGAGCTATTATAAATAGTCAGATTCATAAATTCAATTAATAAGATGATAGTGACTAAAGATTGAGGGAAGGGGAATGGGGATTATTTACGAATGAAAACACACTGTCACTTTCACAAGAGGAATAAGCTCTGGAGATCTGTTGTATAATACTGGACACACAGTCTACAATTCTGTGTTGTATATTTAAAATGAAAAAAATGGAGATGGTAGATTTCATATTAAGCATGCTTACATAATAAAATTAAAATTTAAAACCCCTTGAACTATATACTTTAAATGTATGAGTTATAGTATGTAAATTGTTTCTCAAAATACGTTTTTAAAGTACTGGATATTATCTTACACCCTAAACATGTCCACTTGTTTGAAATTAAGTATCAGTTCGTCATGGTTAGTTATTATCTCTACATCAAAAATCTTAATATGAGATAGAAAGAATTTTTTAAAAAATTCATTAAAAACAGACAGTTCCGGACTCAGAAGATGGCGGCGACCTACACTGACACATTCTGAACGCGGGAAAAAAGAGCCATAAAAAACACAGAGATATTGGGCACTGTGCAAAAACCGGAGGGGCTAGACCCCCCCCCGAACACTCACAGGTCCCAAGGGACTGTTAAAAGTCCCAGGGCAAGGCTCTCCCCATCTCTCACAGACACGGAGGCCACTAAACACGGGATTCGGGAACTCCCATTTGGAGAGGCGCCTGGTAAGATCGATCCCAACTTACAGCAGGCAGAATCAGGGTCCATTTGGCCATAGATCGCTGTCCTATTGGGCTCCCCACACATCAGGTTGAACTTATACCCACTTAGGAAAGGTTGCGAGATAGTGGAAGCCTTAGCAAGGAACAAACAGGGAGCTCAGCGGGTGGTCCGCAGCGGCTCGTGAAGCAGGAGGGCGGGAGGTTTCGAGAGAGCGCAGGAAGCTGGGAACACAAAGGCAGGCGGGAGGGGCCAAATCTCGCACACACACTATAGCGCAGCTGGGGAGAGAGTACGGCGGGCAGGGACAAATCCCCACCAGTCCACGGCAGGTCATCTGGGTAGAGAGACAGGCGTGGGTGGGGCCAGGGGTCCGTGCACCCACGGCGGAGCTGCTGGGACGAGAGGTGCACTCAGGCAGCCGGAGGATCCGGGGCTTGGGGTACCCACGGGACCCGTGGCGGCGCAGACAAGAAGGGAATTAGGCACAGGGTACAGCCCTGTGACGAGAAGACTAGAGAGAATCCAGAAATCGGGACCATAGCTGTATCCTGGAAAATCCAGACATATCAGGTGTGGAGCCAGACCCTGTCAGCCTCCGGGACGACAAACAAAGCCCACAGAATCTGTGCCTGGGCAAACAGGCCCATACCATCAGAACCATTACAGGCTGATAACTCAAAGTACAACATAGAGAAGTCTGAATTGGGAGCAGTGAAACAATCCTGGTCCATTATTCACAACCTGGGAATAGGCTGCACCAGATCACAGTACCTCTGGCCATTAAAACCACAGTGACCTTGAAATCCCCCTGTAAGCAACGACAGATAGCCAAGTAACTCGTCCCCTGCACCAAATCATCCACTGTGGTTCCAAGCACAGAAAACAGACAGCTAAATGCATCCAATGGCAAAAGGTCAAAAAAAAAAAATAGAAATCAAGGAATTATGACTCCAACAAAGCAGAACCACCCTAGCTCATCCAATTTGGATGACCACACACCAACAGAAGCACATGAAAACATTGACAATTCTGCAGTATGGAAAGTGATAGAGTCCCTGCAAGAAGAACTTAAATCTATGAAGGAATTCAAAGAAACCACAATTCTACAAATCAAAACAAGGAACAACACCATTAAAGAGCTCCAAGCCAAGGTGACAGAGCTTGAACAGGAAAAGGAAAAAGCCATGAAAGATTTTCATACAAAAACAAGCAAGCTGGAGAAGGAAATGTACAAAACGAACAAAACCATACAAGACATGAAAATAGAAATAGAAACAATAAAGAAAACACAGTCAGAGTTAAAAGAGGAAGTGGAGAACCAAGGGAAGAGAACAGGAACTACAGATGTGAGTATCAACAATAGGATGCAAGAGATGGAAGACAGGATCTCAGGCATGGAAGATTCAGTGGAAGAAATCAGTACAACATCCAAAGAAAATGAGAAGGCTAAAAAATCTCTCACCCACAACATCCAAGAAATCAAGGACTCAATGAAAAGACGGAACCTAAGAATTATAGGTATAGAGGAAAGAGAGGACTCCCGACTCCAAGGTCCAGGAAATATCTTCAACAAAATCATAGAGGAAAACTTCCCAAACCTGAAAAAAGAGATGCCAATAAAAATCCAAGAGGCATACAGAACACCAAACAGATTAGACCAGAAAAGAAACTCCTCTCGCCACATAATAATTGAAACCCCAAATGTACAGAACAAAGAAAGAATATTAAAAGCTGTAAGAGAAAAAGGTCAAGTCACATACAATGGCAGACCCATCAGAATTACACCTGACTTCTCCCCAGAAACGATAAAAGCTAGAAGGGCCTGGTCAGATATACTACATGTCCTAAGAGATCATAGATGCCCAGCCAGACTACTTTACCCAGCAAAACTCTCTATCAACATAGATGGAGAAAACAAGATATTCCATGACAAAATTAAATTTAAACAATATCTACCCACAAACCCAGCCCTACAGAAAATCCTAGAAGGAAAATCCCAACCCAGAGAAGAAAACTCCACCCAAGAAAATAAAGGGAATAGAAAACCCATCAGCAACTAAACCAAAAGAGAAACAGGACCACCACCTATACCAAACTAATGGGAAATAACAACCCCAGGTCACTAATATCCATCAACATCAATGGACTCAACTCCCCAATAAAAAGACATAGGTTTACAGAGTGGATCCGCAAGCAAGACCCTTCCTTATGCTGTATACAAGAGACACATCTAACTACAAAAGATAGACACTGCCTCAGAGTAAAGGGCTGGGAAAAGGTTTTCCAAGCAAATGGACCCAGGAAGCAAGCTGGAGTAGCCATCCTAATATCAAACAAAACAGACTTCCAATTGAAGTTAATGAAGAAAGACAAAGAAGGGCACTATATACTCATTAAAGGGAATATTCATCAAGAGGAAATTTCAATACTGAACATCTATGCCCCAAATACAAAGGCACCTACTTTCGTAAAAGAAACACTTCTAAAACTTAAAGCGCACGTCGATCACAACACATTAGTAGTGGGAGACTTCAACACCCCACTCACAACAAAGGACAGATCATCAAGACAGAAGACAAACAGAGAAATATTGAGACTAACAGAGATCATGAACCAAATGGACCTAACAGATATCTACAGAACGTTTCACCCAAACACAAAGGAATACACCTTTTTCTCAGCACCCCACGGAACCTTCTCCAAAATCGATCACATAATTGGTCACAAAGATAGTCTCAGTAGATACAAGAAAATTGAAATAACACCTTGTATCTTATCAGACCACCATGGAATAAAACTGGTCTTCAACAGTAAAAGAATCAACAGAAAGCCTACACACACATGGAAATTGAACAGCTCCTTACTGGATGACCACTGGGTCAGGGAAGAAATAAGGAAGGAAATCAAAGACTTCTTAAAATCCAACGACAATGAAGACATAACATACCCAAACCTATGGGATACATTGAAAGCTGTGCTACGAGGAAAGTTCATAGCACTAAGTGCTTTCAAAAAGAAAATTGTGACAGCTCATATTAGTGAACTAACAGCTAAGCTGGGTGAATTGGAAAAAAAAGAAACAAACACTCCCAAGAAGAGCAGAAGACAGGAAATCATCAAACTTAGAGCTGAAATCAACAACTTAGAATCAAAAAGAACTATACAAAGAATCAATGAAACCAAGAGTTGGTTCTTTGAGAAAATCAACAAAATAGACAGACCCCTAGCCAAATTAACTAAAAGGCAAAGGGAAAGAACACAAATCAACAAAATCAGAAATGAAAAGGGAGAAATAACAACAGACATTGAGGAGATCCAGAAAATATTTGGACATTACTTTAAAAATCTATATTCCACTAAATTTGAAAACCTAAGCGAAATGGACAATTTCCTCGATAAATTCCACCTACCAAAACTAAATCAAAATCAGATTAACAGCTTAAACAGCCCAATAACACCTAAGGAAATAGAAACAGTCATTAATAATCTCCCAACCAAAAAAAGCCCAGGGCCAGATGGCTTTAGCACGGAATTCTACCGGACCTTCAAAGAGGAACTAACACCATTACTTTTCAAACTCTTCCACCACATAGAAACAGAAAGATCACTGCCAAACTCATTCTATGAGGCCACTGTCATTCTGATTCCTAAACCACACAAAGACCCAACAAAGAAAGAGAACTTCAGACCAATCTCCCTCATGAACATAGATGCAAAAATACTTAATAAAATACTAGCAAACCGAATTCAAGAACACATCAAAAGTATCATACACCATGATCAAGTAGGCTTCATCCCTGGAATGCAGGGATGGTTCAATATACGAAAGTCTATCAATGTAATTCACCACATAAACAAGATGAAAGAAAAAAACCACATGATAATCTCGCTAGATGCAGAAAAAGCATTTGACAAAATCCAACACCCCTTCATGCTAAAAGTTCTGGAGAGAACGGGCATACAAGGACCATACCTAGAAATAATAAAGGCAATATACAGCAAGCCAGTAGCCAACATCAAATTAAATGGAGAGAAGCTTGAAGCATTTACTCTAAACCCAGGGACAAGACAAGGATGTCCACTTTCACCATATCTCTTCAATATACTACTTGAAGTCCTTGCTAGAGCAATAAGACAAGTAAAGGAGATTAAAGGGATAAAAATTGGAAATGAAGAAGTCAAATTATCCCTATTTGCAGATGATATGTTAGTATACATAAGCGACCCCAAAAACTCCACCAAAGAACTCTTACAGCTGATAAACAACTTCAGCAAGGTGGCTGGATACAAAATTAACTCAAAAAAATCAGAAGCCCTTCTTTATACAACAAACAAATATACCGAAAAAGAAATAAGGGAAACAACCCCCTTCACAATAGCCACAAACAACATAAAATACCTGGGAGTAACTCTAACCAAGCATGTAAAGGACCTATATAACAAGAACTTCAAGCCCCTGAAGAAAGAAATGGAAGAGGCCTTTAGAAGATGGAAAGATCTCCCATGCTCATGGATAGGTAAGATCAACATAATAAAAATGGCTATCCTACCAAAAGCAATATATAGATTTAATGCAATTCCTATCAAAATACCAACACAATTCTTTATAGACCTGGAAAAAGCTAGTCTCAACTTCATATGGAACAACAAAAAGCCCAGAATAGCTAAATCAATCTTGTCTAATGAAAAAACATCTGGAGGTATCACCATCCCAGATTTCAAGCTGTACTACAGAGCAACAGTAATAAAAACAGCATGGTACTGGTATAGAAACAGACCAGTGGATCAATGGAATCGAATTGAAGACCCAAACATGGATCCACACACCTATGGCCAACTAATCTTTGACAAAGAAGCCAAAAACGCACAATGGAAGAAGGACAGCATCTTCAACAAATGGTGCTGGTCCAACTGGATGTCCACTTG
>CAJQZJ010024014.1:0-28252 GCA_907164525.1 Lophiomys imhausi | reverse complement strand
TTAAGAAAACATCTTTGAATGCCATATTCTGCAGATCTCTTGAGGTTTTTGAAGATGCCCTATCTATCTCTTATATTTAGATAAGCAAATATTGCTTGTCTCTTAGCAACTTGATTTCTGAGTAGCTTAGAAAATAACTGTGATAGACCGTCATAGTAACTAACAAAATGACACATTTTCATGACTATTAGTTTCCGTTTCTTAATTATCCTAAACAGTTTATGTCGGTTGGTAGCGAGAGGTCAAAACTTGACATTTCATTTTTAAGTATTACTACGAACAATACCTTTAAGAAGCGTTACCCTTAATTTTGTATCATTTTACAAAGATCAATACCAATATAGCCCAATACAATCTTAATTTTACATTAATATACAAGGGTCAATACCATTGTGGCCAAATATAATCTTAATTTTGTATCAGTATACAAAGATCAATACCGATGTAGCCCTATACAATCTTAATTTTGCATTAATATACAATGATCAATACCAATTTAGCCAAATATAATATTAATTTTGAGGATACACATTTCTTAAAAACAGAACCCCTTAGCAACTTCTTAAGAACAGAATTAAAATGAAACATAAGTATTAATTAACGAGACTAATGAAAGTCAAATTTATGACATTGTCTCCTTCCAGATGTTTGTTTGCTACCAATGAAAAGAAAGGCCAATGGGATAAGTTATTATAAACTCAGGGTCTTTAGGGGTTGTCAGGTCTCTACCCACACATTGATAAAAAGTTCTTTAATAGTTCCATATTTGACGAATGACACAACCTTTGTTTTTACTGTGTGCCATGTGTTGCTTGGTTTTCACTTGGTGTGAACACATCTGTTTATTGAGTTTGCTGCCACTCTGTTCTCACCAAACCTTCTTCAATCAAAGAAGGCTGAGGTCCCTTTTTTTGAGTGTTTAAACTGTGTTAGTGGACTAGATACAAGAAGTGATTATGGGAGCATTGATTATGTAGAAATGAAAACTGCAATTGACAGTTTTTCACAGGAAGGTGTTAAGAACTCCTGGATTTCAATGTGTCTCATTTTGACAATAGACATTATACTGTTTGGCCCTGTTGATTGCCACATGAGAATGGATTCCTGAGAAGAGATAGGGGAGTCCAGGGGGGCCTTATAGCATAGGTGACTTTAATTGACCTGCATGTTGTGGATGTTTCTGTAGGATAGGAGGAACAGGAACAGGTGTGGCAGACAGTACAAGGGCCTGCAGGAATTTAAGGTCTGTTAGGAGATGTGTATTGGTCGGACTCAGAGAGAGGGGCATCCAGAAAATTAGAGTAGAATTGAGTGAGTCATTGGGTCTCTAGAGAGAATGTTTGGCTCTTCACTGGGAGTTTTGGAATTTTTTTTTAAATGGCTCTGTTAAATGGATATTGTTGGAATGTGAAACTTGGTAGGCAAACACCTGCCTTCCTATTTTATCTGCTGTGTGAAGTGATTTCACAAGCGTATGTCCTTGCTGTATCTCACATGATGAACCTGTTTATGGGTTCCATGCAATATCTGTAAACCAGAAGGGGACTAATATGGCGAGAAGAACTTTTCTCCAGGACCAGTTGTGTACCTACCCTGGGCAGAGTACTTTTGCCTGCGTATCTTATTCGCACCATATCCACAGGCTAAAGGGGTGCTACACTTAGAAGCCTCTTACAGTTTTGAAGACACTGAAGATGGGACAGTGCTTAATGGTAGATTCTATTTGTATTTAGGGTGTAGCCATTTGTTAAACTGGACTCTCCTGTCTATTGCAAGGCATTTGATGCCCATGATCCCGCCTACTAATTGCCAGCAGCATCTCTGGTCATTTGGATTATTCCAGATACCTTCAGGCAGGTGGCTAGGAAGGAGAGGGACAACATTCCCAGTGGAGGATGATTTACCTGTGATCACAAGTGGAGTAAGACTCAAGGGAAAAGATTGAGTTTAGGTCCTTAACTCCTTTGCTCTGGTTGATTAAACACCATTTTCTCCTCCAGCTTTCAAAATCATGCTTTTTCAACATATGTTAAAAGCTGGGCATGTTGGATCAGTCCTGTTGTTCTGTCATTCCAGAGACTGAGGCAGGAGGACTACTTCAAATTCAAGCCTGAGTTACATAATGACTTCTAGATCATTCTGGTATACAGTGTGAGAGACCTTGTCTCAAAAACAAACAAAACCCACATTTGAATATAGAAGTCTTTTGTTTCAGAGTGGGTCCTGCGACTTTGACTCTCAGTGAATTGTTAGGGTGTCAGTGATAGAAGAGGGTGAGACGAGTTTCCTAAATACAGAGTTCAGAGTTGTATCTTATCTTGGTATCCTTTTTCCCAAACACAGATCAAGAGCCAATCTATGCTGGTTGATTAGAGCATTAAAGAGGTCATTAGTGATTTTCAGCCAAGGCTTTCTCTCCTTTCCATGTGAGCTTTGTGAAGTGTAAGTTGGAAGGTGTTTCTACATGTCATTACAGCTGAGGGTGTTGAATGACAGAGGTCAGGAAGCTAATGGGCTGTAGAGCAGGAGCTAGGATTGAAAAAAAAAAAAAGTCAGTGATTTTTAAGGCCCAGCCTGATAGCTATTGGCCTTTTGGTTAGGTTGAGATGAATAAGGACATGCCTGTTCCATGCCAGCAATTCATACTTGAAGTAGTAAAAATGCCTAGCAAATTCTAGAAGCCCTAAGAGGTGTGTATCTTATTGGCTTGCCAGAATAACTCAGAGCATGGAACTTACTCTTGGCAGTAGAGAAGAAATGATAAGCTGTTTTGGAGTTTCAAGACACTACCATTTGTAAATGAGATCTTTGTTTCTTGGGTTTCATAAGATACCTGTGGGATTGCTCATTTGTGAATTCTTGCTGTGGTGGTCCTTGGAAAAGGGTTCAGTTGTGCAGTCTAGGCATGCTGGAAATGTAATCAGAAGTCCTGACTTTATTGAGCCAGAGATGATTTTAGCATTTTTATTTATCAGTGGAAAAAACATAAAAAGAATCATGACAGTTTGTAAAGCAGAAAATAATCCCTCAACAAAGTATTCCTTTTCCTCCTCAAGGTTCTAATGAAATAAGAAGCTCAGCTATATTAGAAATGCTAAATAAAAACAGCGGCGGCAGGAAAGTATAGATTGATACAAATTCAACCCAGGGGCTTTAGTGAAAAGAGAGAGCTAGCATGAGATGAAAGTTGAAGAAATTGTAGTTAACTCGTGTCTGGTCTGGTAACTCTACAAGCTCATATGGTTGCTTTGTGCATATGTTCTCAATGCAATGCTGCATTGTAAAGACAGTAAGAATTGACATCAGTGAATCAGAAATTAGGAGTGTGTGTGTGTATGTATGTGTGTGCGTACACGTGTGCATGTGCGTGTGTCTGTCTGTATGTCTATATGTATGTTAAGATGAACTCAGTAGAAACTAAGTATGTATTTGGTATGGCAGACTTGTTCAGATAATTTTTCTGTTTGGAAAATACTTATTGCATGTATTTTATTTGGGTGTGAATGTACGCGGATGTATGTGTATGGAAGTCAAAGGTCAGTTTGCAGGAGTCTGTTCTTGTCTTTGACCATGAGGTCCTTAGGATTGAGCTGGGGTTGTCAGGCTTGACAGCAAGTGCCTTTACCCACTGAGTCATCTCATTGGCCCATATTTCTTCATTAATGTCATATATTCGATAACTTTTTTAATCGGGCCTTAAATCTCACAGTGCCTTTTCCTGAGTACATTTTGGTTAGTGTTGTTCATCAAGTCGTAGTGGGAGATGAGATCATAGCTGTAGCCCGAGATGGAGAGTAGTGCTTTCTCTAGTCCTCTTGTTCCTCCTTGACTCTGCAGGCTCGACAAGAATGAGTACATAGGTTGAGTCACAAAAGTGCATTCCTTGAGGAATCAGAGCCCCAAGTGTGTAGATCACTACCCACTGAATAATTTGATGCTGGTAGAGAACCCGCTGAAAAGAACCAACTAGAAATAATTCATCTCCAGTGTTTACCAGGCAGGTGTTACTAGGTAAATAACACTACAACTCCACCTCCAGGCTCCCCCTCAGTGCTTCATTTCTGGAAGTATTTCATATGGAAGTGTCCCAAAACACAAACAGCTCTTAGCCTGCTAGGTGTTTTCCTTTATGTGCCTGGCAGATCAGTGATGACAAAAGAAACTAAACTTTATGAGAGTTGATGCTTGGGATTTTGAATAGATTAATTTTTTTTTTCATTGAAATCCTCTGCAAAGTTGGGATAATTTATTTCCTTGTTCCATCTTGCACACACATAGGATCGGATGATTTGATTTGGCTAATCAAAAGTCTCACGGTATCATTGATGGAATCAGAAGTCACACAGTTCTATTATGTGACAGTATTCTCCGCTTAACTTGGGAAGACCCATAAGAAAAGACTGGCCTTGGAAAATACTTCCAAATGAATGGAAGCAAAAGACAAAGGCATGCAGCTAGACATCTGCTCAGGTGGACTAGGTTCGTGCTTGTACAGTGAAGAGCTAATCGGCTTGTGAGCTGGGGGAAGACGGTAAATGTGTATATCGTGTGTATTAAGAGTCTATATTTAATGCATACACAAGTCAGTCTTCTTCAAATAAGAGGTAAAAGTTAAAACTAGAGGAAGATAGCATATTCTGCTTATTTGGTAAATAAAAGTCAAGTTTGAAATGGATAAACAGAATTCTACTCATGTACTCCTTGAGGGAGGGTTTGAATGAGAATAGTTCCCTTATGCTCATATGTTTGAATATTTGGGCACCAGTTGGTGGAACTGTTTAGAAGGATAAGGAGGTGTGGCCTTGTAGGAAGTATTGCCACTGTGCCTCTCAAAACCCCATGCCATTCCCAGGTAGCTTTCTCTGCTTACTGCTTGCCTATCAAGATGTAAACTCTCTGTGCTTCCGGTCTCCATGCCTTTGTTCTGCTCTTGTAGACTGTAGCCATCTGAAACTGTAAGCTCAATTAAATGTTTGCTTTTGTAAGTTGCTTTAGTCATGGTGTTTTAGAAAATGCAGTTTAAAAGTAATGGTGGCACATGCCTTTAATCTCAGCACTCTGGAGACAGAGGTAGGATCTCTGTAAGTTTGAGGCCAGCCTAAGGTACAAAGGGAGACAGCTGAAGCTACACAGAGAAACCCTGTCCTGAAATAGCAAAACAAACAAACAAGAAACAAACTTAAGGGTAATGCTTCTTAAGGTATTGTTCCTAGTTGCTTAAAAATGAAATGTAAAGTTTTGGCCTCTTGCTACAAACCGTCATAAACTGTTTCGGATAATTAAGAAATGGAAACTAATAGTCATGCAAACGTGTCATTTTGTTAGTTACTATGACAGTCTATCACAGTTATTTTCTAAGCTACTCAGAAATCAAGTTGCTAAGAGACAAGCAATATTTGCTTATCTAAATATAAGAGATAGATAGGGCATCTTCAAAAACCTCAAGAGATCTGCAGAATATGGCATTCAAAGATGTTTTCTTAACTTAAGATTTTTTGATATCAAGACATGTCAGCTCCTGACAGCACCCCCTATTCTACTCCAAGTAGAAGATGAGCATCGAAGAATCTCCAGTGGGAGATGATTGAATTGGTGGTAAGCCTTTCTCTTGGCAAGAAAAACCCCTTGCTTCAACTGTAGACAGACTGCTGTCCAAAAAGGACAAAACTTGGAAGCAGGTAAGTCAACAGCCTAGCTCTGCCAAGACAGGGTAGGCAAGTCCTTCATAACCCATGCTCTACAATCAATGTCTGTCAGAGAAATGGGGCCAAACAACTGAAGATCGATGCTGTAATGTATGGAGAGAAAATGGGAACTGCCCAGGCAGCCACTAGTATGTCATTTCTTAGTTTTGGAAGCTGGAGGCCCTGCACTTCCTATATAATCAGATATATTTATCCCTCTCAGGTCTCTGAGGTGGTTGAAGAATAGATAGCTAGAGTCTCATAGTTAAATTTTGAGTTGTTTAGGAATCAAGAGGGTGTTCTGGATCTAAGAAGATATTTTTAAAATTGTGAGGCAAGTTAGTATGAAAGCTGAGTTAGATAGAGAACTTTAAACTCATGGAGATGGTTAGATAGTAGAATGTTAAAGTCAGGTGCCAAATACATATGGACTGGACATTGGGAATGTATGCTAAGCCATATAACTCTCATAATTGTGGCCTATTTATTTCTGTTGTTTTGTATTTGTAGTTATAAGAAAAAGAACCATTTTTTGGACTGAAAGGGAGAGCTGTTGGGAAAAAGAAATACCTTAAACTAAAAAAAAAAAGGGTAAAGGATGGGGGGTTGAGGGGGAGGAGGGTGGAAGGGTGGGACTGGAGGGGGGAGTAGGGAGGGGACTGTGATTGAGATGTAACTTGAAGATATAAAAAATAAATTATTAAAAAAATAATTTAAAAAATAAAAATAAAAGTAATGGTGGCACATGCCTTTAATCTCAGCACTCTGGAGACAGAGGCAGGATCTCTGTAAGTTTGAGGCCAGCCTAAGGTACAAAGGGAGACAGACGAAGCTACACAGAGAAACCCTGTCCTGAAATACCAAAACAAACAAACAAGAAACAAACAAACAAACAAAAACCCTAAGAGAAGAGTAAATTGATTCACCACTTTGGAGGGAAGGAGGAGTTTCTAATGATGCTAGAAACCTGCATACTCAGCAGCTCCCATGTTGGAATTCCATCACACATATAAAATTTGTAACAGGATAAAATTTCTTATGAGAGCTTCATGAGTGCAGCATTATTTTAATAGCAAAAGATGAAAAGTAGATTCATGTTAACTAATACATTGCACATTTATGTAATATTGTTATATTAATATAATGTGCCTGTTGGCAACAGAAAAGGGAAGTGAGTGAAGTGGCCGTTACTAGAGCTGTGCAGCTTATTCTTGGTAGATGGAGACAAGTGACGAGCTGGGGAACAGGGAGACTTTCACCTTACACCTTTGACATGTAAAACTTGTGTGAGTAACCTACTATAGAAAGAAAATAGATTGGTCTGAGACCCAGTGAACATTTGTCTAAAGAAGAAAAAAATAAAAAGATTACTGATTGAAGAAGAACAAGACTACACTAATTTTTTTTTTTCAAGTAAGAAAAAGTCTGATTAAATATGTTAGTAGTTGTAGCATGTACACTGTGGTACCATTTGTGTTTTTTATCTTCGTTTTTTTTGACACTTTCTTTTTTTTTTTTTTTTTGACTGTTCCTCCTAGCTATAGTGGAGGAGAAAGTTTATTATAGATATGTGGGAGAGCATAGGCAGAGGTACACAGGTCTGGGAGGGTCCAGAGTGACCTGGAGAGAGGGTAAACAAATACAGCAACCAGGAGGTCAAAATGACAAAAAGGTGTGGGTACCCAAAATATCTGGATTATATGAGGAAGAGACTCTGAGGGGTTGGTGTGGGGGAAAGCCAGCCCAGCCCTTGAGTTGGAGAGTTCAGGTTAGAGAACAGTGTATGCAGCTACACCCTGTAATAGGTAGGTACTGAGGGATGCTGGGAGAACCTGAGGCCAGGTCCTCTTTGATATGCTAAATAGGCAAGGAGTTTGAAAGTTAACAGGGATCTTGGTGAATTTTAGGTCATCATGGTCTATATATGGAGTTCCAGGACAGCCAGGGCTACATGAAGAGACCCTGTCTCAAAACAAACAAAAACAAACCTCCAACACAAACATAAAGAAAAAAAGCCTCTAAATCAGAATGATTTTCTACCACACACTTAGCATTATTTCAATTTTAAATGACATATTGGGAGTACTGTCCATTATAGGGAGTATTTACAGTTCTTCAGATGGTTCTAAAGAAAGGTATTATGACTGGACAAACCAAGGCTCTGAGTGTAGTTACTGAATCATCACAAAACTGGGTAATTGCAGAACCATTATGACAGTATGATACATCACGTATGTAGATACATACATTGCTTAACTTATGAGTCTTTTTGGGGCTTCTTTAAGGGTTCTAAAGGTATAATTGAGACTTGTATTATTAATCTATAATGCAAAACCGCTTGAATGAACAGAACAGATGAAACCACAGAACTCTTAACTCATTTAGAAGTCATCTGCCAGCCAGCCAGTAAAAGGGAGTTGGCTCTTAACTCCCAGGCTCCATCTTTAGCGTGGTGGCCAAGTCTCTTCAGGCTACCAGGTGTGTATAAAATGAAAGTGCTTTGTAGATTAGGAAGACTAATAATTTATTTAGAAAGTCATGCTCAAAAAAAGCATTAGTTAATTCGTCCATGTGAGCCTCACGTGGTGATCACATGACTTGCAGGCTTGTCCTGTCCATAAGAACTGAGTGTCATTAGTGCTATGCAGTTTCCCGGATCTGGGAGTCCAGCACTGAGCACTATGTGGCCTATTTTTCACTCTCCCTTTACTTCCTATTCTTCTCCTTTTTTCTTTCTTTCTGAGACTAGATGTCACCCTTAAACCCAGGATGGCCTCAGACCCACTCAGACTAGCCTTGAACTTAAGACCTTCCTGCCTTAGCCTCCTTGGTACTGGCATTAAAGGCATGCACCACCACATTGGCACATTTCTATCTTCCTCTCCTAAAAATAAGTACCAAGGTTGAAGGCAGGGGGCTGTAGAAACTATCAAGAAGTGTGAACCCATTCTTGAGATTTTTATTTTAAAGAGGAAATTGCTTTAGTTACACATGTGTCTCTTCCAGTATTTCTCTATCAGTGTCTAAGTAATGCTTTAATAATATTTACTCATCTTGGGCAGTGTCTGTTGACTTCTGATTATGGTAGATGGGTACTTAGTTGCTTTACACCCTTTTAAGTTCCTTCACCTACTCATCTAAAACAGTTACTGTAGTTTGAGGGATTAAATAAAACATTGAGTCTTCAGGCTTTTATTACTATGTGAATTTATTTTGTTTAGCCAAGCCCTGTGTTATGATTTTTTTCATGATGGGACCTTGTGTTTTTCCTGGAGCAAGCTACTTTGTTTTTCATTTTCTCACTGTTACTTCTTCTAGGATGTCCAAGCATACTTACAAAATAGTCACTGTTTTCTTTCCATATGACAACATTACGTTGCTCAGTTCACCTTTGTGTCCCTGAGATCTCCTCCCCCTGGCCTCTTTCCTCTGATCTCCCTCCCGTCCCGATTCACAGCTACAACAGTTCCCTACATTATTGTAGCTCAAGTTCTTCTTGGTTAAGTTCCTAGTTATGCTGGATTGTATCCAGCAAGGAATGGAATAGTAAATGCAAGATATATTTTTTTTCAGTTTTTACATTTCTCAATATTTTTTCCCTATGAGTTCTGAAGCTCTTACTCCATTTTCTTTAATTCTGTTGGGAATTCTAGCTATATGATTTGGTGGGCATTTGCTTGTCTTTCATTCTAGCGATTTTTGTCTTCGCCATCTAGGTTGAAAGGCTTTTCTGAATCTCCCCTTCTGTGGTCTCTTGTACTGTGTTTGGATTCCAGACATTGAAGACATTACTCTTTCCCCCTAATTTCCTACCAATTGCCTATAATTTCTGGATGGTAGTTGGGATGCAAATTAACATTTTTTAACCATGTGTTTCTTCCCCTACTTTTGTCCTCTTAAGTCACTGGAATTTTTCTTGGATTCTTAAGCTAAGTCAAAATGACAACTGCTTTTGCAGCCGTTTACACTGTAGTTTTATCCGCTCTAAATTTCTGTCTGGCTCTTCTTCAAAATGCTTGAATGTGGTACCACTTGCTCATTTTATCCAGTAACTTATTTCTTTTTTACTTCTTCAATGTTATTTTAGTGTTTTTCCAAAGTTCAAAATTAAGTGTATTTGCTCAAAACTTTCCAGAAACTCTCTGTGGATATTGCTTTTTATTGAGTATGCACTGAACTCCGTAACGTCCCCTGTCTTCACTGGCCATTGGACACGGTTGCTGAAGGACTCCACAGTCAAGGTTTGTGTTTATAAAGACATATATTAGTTGTTCAGAGAAGGCCCATGGTAGAGGCTAGAACCCCCAGGTGGCTCCCAAAATATTGTGCTATCATTGGTATAGCATGCCTTTTAGGGACTTACCTTGTATTTATCTGTTTTTGTTTTGTTCTTATGGCATGTAGTTCAAATGACCTGAAATGGCATTTCTGTGTTATTACACATACCAGTGTCATGTAATTTCTACAAGATGTTTGTCAGAAATTTCCTTATTCTATGCATTGCATTTATTCAGAAAGTAGACACTGCCTCAGTGGCCAATCAGGGTTTCCTTTCTTGTAATTGCCAGCCTTCCTTCTACAATGGGATATCTTACACTTTCCACCTCAGTAATGGCACCTGGTTAGATGAGGAGTAAACTCTGCCTTTGCTTTCTGGTGGAACGCCTGTGGCATGCCGCAGCCGGAGGTGTCCTCGTTGGTTAGTCAGCATCGAAGGTGTGAGCTGTAGTAATTTTGGTGGTTTCACTTTTGTAATTAGATCCAAGGATCTTCTTTGACACTGTGACATAAAGTATAAAACAGAGAATTTATCATTGTGTGATATGTGTAGCTTAAGTGTCTAGTTATCTGTCCTTAATTGCATTTTCACTGACTTTTTTTTTAATCAACTACAGTATTAGGTGATTAAAAATAGTTTTAATAGTAATTTATGCATTTGTAAAACAGGCATTAAATCCTATGAAAATAGAAAATAAAGGCACATTCAGAACTCTGGCCTCTCAGAGCCATGGCCCATCCTTTCCTGTCATTCCCTGTGTGCATATCTACATATGCAGATATTTTTACAAGTAAAAAGTTCTCTTTGGGGAAATTTGTCACCTCAACAGTAGTACTTTAACATTTTCTATGATAGCACATGTTTAAATAAATTATAGATGCTTACATTTTTAATCTTTATATAAAAATCTTAGTTATGCCATCATTTATCAAAATCTGGTTTAAAGGTCTAAATATGTTTACTTAGGAAGAGTTAGTATTGTACTGGATGAGAAAGGAAAATAAATGGGATAAATTGATACACAGTATGCTTTAAAGCAAAACTAAAGCAGGAAGAAGGAACAAGGCATGGAAGTGCCTAGTCCAGAGTAAGGTCTAGGGATCGATTAGCGAAGGCTTCTACTGGGTAGGATTTGAGAAGAGATCTGGACCGTGTCTGGGAGTGATGCATGAGCACATCAAACAAGAACTTTGCAAAATCATTTGAAGGTCCTAAGAATGTGCAGTATTGTGTGCCAGTGTGGGCAGAGTGGTAGGAAAAGTGTCCATGACACGGGCAGAGGCCAGCAGCCAGATGAATTAGGAGTGGGAAGATGCTGAAATACACTTTAGCGTTTGAATATTTTTCATGGCCCTGTGTTTATGCATTTGTATTGCATGTTTATATTCACCTTGGAATTTAAAGAAGAGGAAGGATGTGAGTTGGAGCTGGGGATGTTCGCCAGAGTCAGGCTCTGCAGAGCTCTGGGGAGGCACAGTTTGGCTTCTCTTTAGGTTACCAGCCCTCCTCTTGGACTAATTTTTGAATGGTACATGGATTAATGCCCCATGTCAGTACTCCTTTTTTTTAACTTTTAGTGATCCTGGTGATGTACAGCCTTGCACTAGACAGCCCTCTAGCCCTGATTTTCACTCCACCCCAAGTGCCCCATTTTAGAAAGCAACTAGAATACCAGTTTGAATTCACATTCGAGGCAGAAGGTTCTCAATGTTGCTTCACTTCTCAAGAGGTGGGTTACAGGTGTTCGAGGTGAGCAGGGCATCTGAAGGGCAGGAGGTGGACACAGGGCTCTGGGGGAGGAAAGAACAGTCATGGAAGATCAGTGAGTGGTAGGTAGGTAGCTCAGGTGCAACTCAAACTGCTGAGAGTCTCATTCCACAGACTGAGATTGAACTGTGATTATGGGCCTGTGTTGGAGGGCTAAGATGGGGGACGGCAAACAAAGTACCATAGATATGTGACAGGAGAGGGCCAGCATATGGAGTAGAGCAGTGCCAGATTAGTCTAAGGTTGCAAACCAACCAAATCTAATCATATCCATTACATTTCCTCCTTCCCTTGATTTTTCTCCCAAGCTTTCTGAAATCATTTGGATGCCAGATGTTTGAGCTGAAACGCATGCTGTTTGATTGCCTTAAAACTGCAGCCTCTGGTTACCTTTTAATTTGGAGCCCAGAAATAGCGCTATAACCACCTGTTTTATGTCCTGCTAATGGTCATTAAAAAAGTACAAGTACCACTGTGCTGCTGGCAGTCATCATTTAGGAAGGGATAGTTTTGCGTGTGGTTGTCTCTGAATCATTGTTATGGAAATCTTTTTTCCTCGTAGAGGCAGAATAGGGCTTGCTAGATGGGACTGTAAGCTAGGACATAAAAATCAGTTTACTTCATATTGGACTTCAGTAGATCATTGCGCAAAGATCACAGGGCTTCCAGTGGGAAGAAAACAATCTTCACTCTCATATACAAGGTCTCCATGGCATAGGAGGCCTCATAGGAGGGTGTGGGGGGAATATTCATAATATATTTAAGGACCACAGTGATGGTTGAGACAGTGGCAGTTAAGGGAATAGAGGACAGGCCTGGAGGTAGTGCTGAGTAGCGTTGGGCTAAGGATCAATGGACACTTCTCATTGTTACAATGCACTGCCTTTTGTTTTGATGTGCGGTTGGCTTCCTGGACATAATCTCCTTCCTTTCCCACAGAAGACTCTAGATTTGTCTGTTTCCTTTTTTTTTTATCACTGACCCTGTAGTTGCAGACTCATAACATCCTGCAATCGAGATTACAGGCCTGGGAGCCCTCGCATATTAGCTGGTCTGTCCCGCTATTTACAAATTTGTAAAATCACACCCAGAAAGAGGATTTTGCCTAAAAGCCTTTTGTCCCTAAGGTGCTGCCACTAAACGATGCATATGTCTGTTTTGAGAAGATTCTTTTTTTTTTTAAGTCTCATCTAAAATTTTTATTTATTGTTATTAATTTCATGCATCTTTGCCACCCATTCTTTCTCAACCCCTTTCCACTGCAACTAAGACCCCTCCTCCCAACACGTCCCCTCCCAACTATTATGTCTTTTTGTTTTATTTTGTGACCCACCACTAATCTAAGAAGAGCCATCAGGATGGGCAGGGGTGTGAAGCTAACCAGTAAAGCATGAGCAAGTCACCAGAGTCTATGTCACTGAAGACAGTGACTGTGCTTCTGCCAACAGCCCGTCAACTGCCCAAGATCCCAAGGGACATTTTTAATGTTTTGCAGAACATTTTACTGCCAATGACCACAGCTAGACAGACCGTCTGTGAAAGAACCTTTGCTGCAGATCATCTTTTCTTTAGTCTAAGAAGGTGGAAGACTGGAGTATGGTTTGGTCATGAAATGCAAGATATAATGAAGTCCAGATAATGGCTACTTCTAATTTCCTCACAGAAGTTAGATCAAGTAGTTTGTGAGGTGAGAAGAAACATGCCAGGATGGCATGCCTAATGAGGTTGCAGATGGAGACATGTGGTGAATGGATCAGGGTCTAGATCCAGCTAACATTACTGGGGAGGGAGAAATAATGCCTTGCTTCCAGATTCCCTTTCCTTTTCATTGCTATAACACCAGTCTTCTTGCTGCCAACCCTTGAGACAATGTCCCTCCTGCTGTGGAAATGAGCATACAGGAGGGGGTGAGATTTCAGGCATCATTGGGCTAAGAGGAATGAAAGAGATAGAAAAAGTATCAGTTCTTATCAGAAAAGGCTTGGTGTGGCCAACTTCCCCAAGGACAGCCAGTTGGCAGGTAATGCTGAAATGCAAGGACATTACCAAATGAGGTTAAGTGACCTTGTGTTTAGCAGTGCTCAGAATGACCTGGCGCCCCATCAAAGGTTGCCTAGTCTCTAGAAATGCCAAAACACACTCTGCTCAGGCATCTGCAGAGAAGTGTGTGAGCCTCCACAAAACACTGAAGGAAACTGTACTAAGTCTTTAGTATATCCAGATTTTTCTGACAAAACCAGAATCGTGATGTTTGAGAAAAATGTCATGGGAGGACAAGTGTTACAAGAGGCAGGGAGTGGAGTGCTTTGCTTTCCAAGGGTGACTTCCCCTCCCCACTGACCACACCCCACCAGCAGGCTTATTTTAGAAAGAAGCTGGGCTGTTTGGAAGGTTTAAGCCTAAATATTTGCCTCCTCCCACAAGAAACTTTGTTCAGAAAAAGGGTGCTTTGTCAAGCCTATCCTCCCTCCATCCAGGAAGCAGCTCTTTGACCACGTGAGGGCATGATTGCTGTGCCTTGGGCAGCAGTCTGTGATGTGGGCTGCAGTGAGGGAATTTCTCACTCGTGGGTTCCACTCTACTCAGGTTATTCTGTGTGCTCCTCCCAGAAACAGCTATTTGCTCAGGTGGAACAGCAGCATTTGGAATTAGTATTCTCTGTGGGCTTTCTAATTAGTATTTAATCTTTATGTATCCACACTGACCTCATCTGAATAGTGGTCTTCCCTGACCAGATTTCTCTCTCTTCCCTATATAATCACCAGCACTGGTTTCAGCTGACTCCAGAGAGGCATTCAGTTCATTGTTGAAGAATGTAAAGTCAGAGGATGACCTCAGCCAAACACCTTGGGAGGGGGGTGACTGTTACAGTGTAGACTCCTCAGCCTACTTTAGTTGGCTTACTTGACAATCAAATGATTGTTTTCTAAACCCAGCCTTCTTCTGTGGGAGATTCTGTTATATGTGCAAAATGCTTGAGGAAGACAAAGGTTTTTGGTTTTTTGCTTGTTTGTTTTTGTTGGTGGTGGGGTTTTTTTCCCCCTCTGTTTCCTTTACTGCTCACTGCCTAGCACCTGGGAGAGTGCCTGGAACACACAGGTGGGTTGCTCTGTATGTGCTGGGTTGGTCAGTTATTGTGCCCTGATTCATGTTTCTTACCTGCCAAGCGTTCTGTTATCTGATTAGAACTTAGTTAAAAGGAAGAGGATAAGTTATTTTAGATGATGGACCAGAACCTCATGGAAATTATTTGAATTTTAGAATGCTGATATGCACTTTTATTTTTCAGTGCCCAGACGTTTGTTTTATGTATAGCACAAGGCAAGAAAATGCTTATAGGCCACATGTTGGAGTCCTGACTTTCAAATATGATCTGTATAAGGCTGTTTAGAAATGAGAAGCTTGTCCATTACATTGGCCTTCAGATTTGTGCTTTTTCAGTTAAGTAAGACAAGGGTAACTAGAGATGCCAATACTATTGTGTCTGTTTATAATTGTGATTCTTGCCCTTTTTCCCTACCATGAGCTAAGTGAAGGATTTCTAAAAATATTACTATTAAAGTATTCTTGGGTTCCAAAGGATTTTTCAATTGTCAACAAACCATAGGAATGTAATGTTGTATCTTATACTATGTAGCATGCCAATATCCTCTATTTTCAGTGTCTTAACCACTGTGTTGATTATCTCCCTCCTTCCCTAATTCCCTCCCTCCTTTCTTTGTAGTCTACACTGTAAAGATGGCAAAGCACCCTTTTACTGGACAAAGCTTCTCAGGAAAAAGTAGGAAATACTTAGGATTAAATCTTTACTAAAGCCTTTAAAGATCTTGGTTTATATTTAATGGAATGCTGAGTGCAGATAGCTTTAATCTTGCCTTTGTAACAAGACAGGTATTCAAGAGGAGTGAGGTCCAAATAGAAGGAAGTGGATCTTCCTCCTGGAGGAGAAGAATGTTGTCAATGTTCCTAAAATTAAAGCAATAAGACCCTGCTTGTTTCTGTTTCTTCAGGAATGTGTCCTGTAGCTGTCTTTTTTCTTCCTCCCTTGCTTGCTTGTTTGCTTGCTTTCTTCCCTTCCTTCTCCTCCACTTCCTCCTCCTCTTCCTATTCTTCTTTTTGAGACAGTGTCTCACTATGTAGCCTTGGTTGTCCTGGAATTCATGATATAGACCAGGCTGGCCTTGAACTCACAGAGGTGAGTTCTGTGCCTCTGCCTCCCTAGTGCTGGCATTAAAGGTGTGTGCCTTTGGGGCTTCTTTCAAAGAGGAAACTTTCCTATACTTGAAATCCAGCAAATCAGATTTTGACCAGTTCACATTATACTACTTGGTTAATCTGTGTATTTCTGGCATTAATTATCCTTGGGTGTTCATATATTCCTGATAAATATGAACCTTCTTATGGGGGACTGGAAAGATGACTCAGAAGTTAAGAGCATTGGCTGCTCTTCCAAAGGACCTGGGTTCAGACCCCAGCACCCACATGGCAATTCACAGCAGTCTGTAATTGCCAGGTGTGGTGTCACATACCTTTAATCCCAGGAGGCAGAGTCTGGCAGATCTCTTAGTTCAAGGCTAGCCTGGTCTACAGAATGAGTCCAGGACAGTCAGGGGTACACAGAGAAACTCTGTCTGGAAAAACAAACAAACAAAAAAGAACCTCTTATGTGTGTTGATATAGACTGTTAAGAGATGAAACACTTTAAATACGAAACTATTTAAAGTGAAAATTAAATCCTAACTTACAATTATTATTTTTTTTTTTTTTTTGGTTTTTCGAGACAGGGTTTCTCTGTATAACAGCTCTGGCTGTCCTGGACTCGCTTTTGTAGACCAGGCTGGCCTCGAACTCACAGACATCCGCCTGCCTCTGCCTCCCAAGTGCTGGGATTAAAGGCGTGCGCCACCACCGCCTGGCAACTTACAATTATTTTGCAATTAATATTTTTGCCCCAAATGCTCTATGATCTCTTCAAGAGATTATGTGAAGTGTAAACGATTTTTTGTGCTGCCCTTGGTTCATAACAATTCAGCGTACAATTGGGGAAAACATGTATTAAATACTGCCCAAAACACAGTATGAAAGAATAGTCAATTAAATTTTTTTATTTCATTAAGCAGCTTTGATTCCTGAGATTTCATTTCACAGGATTGTGTAACAACATCCGTGAATAGTCATGGAAAACAAAGCAAAAAACATTAAAAAAGCTATTGTTCCTGCAGAATCATCTTTCCTCTAACCTGACTCTGTCTTGATTGTCCTTACAGAAGATGGCAGAGATCAGGCATGGCGGTGTCAATGGGACCTGGTTTCTCATGGGATATGCAGACACAAATTGATAACCCGCTACCAGTCCTAACACTGAACACACTCGAGTGCTTTCACAGTAGTGCACACCGTACTCAGCTGTGTGATAGAAATGACACACTTCTGAATTTAAGAGTTCATATTTGCATTGAACAAAATGGGCAGAGATCTGTTACAATAAAAAGCAGGTATTTCTGGGTGCAGTGAGAAGAAAGAAAACACAGGTGAAGTGGAACCATGAAAGATTAAATGTTGGTTTAGGCGGATGTGTTGCAAACAGAGGAAATAGTTTGTTGGCCTGAGAACTTGGCATGTTCTAGCGAAGATAAATGATTCTATGTGGCAGGTTTATCTCAACCAGATAGAGAATAGTGTGTGTGTGTGTGTGTGTGTGTGTGTGTGTGTGTGTGACATCCTTCATCTTATTCACCAGTGGATAAAAATTTGTTGAACTTTTTAAAAGAAGAGTGTCATGATGACATTAACAGTTACTTTGGCCTTCTTGTGAAGAGTTAATTTTAGCAGAGGAACCCTACAAGAGATCAATTAAGACGAGACTTTAATCATTTGGAAAAGAAGTGTTGAAACCCTTAACCAAGCACTGTTACTGATCACTCTCATGTTGTTAACTTATTTTTAAAAGTAAATTGGTTAGGTAGCCCAGCTGGGATCTAATATCTAGGCCTATTGCCTCTGCAGTGTAGAGAGCAGTGTGGTCCCAGCCAAGTGTCACCCTCTTCAGCCCAAAGACAATTTAAAATGTGTTGCTTGTGACACTCAGGTAACACACGACACAACACATTTAAAAATTTTCCCTTAGTGATAGGAAACATAAGATTGTAGGAAATAAGTTTTAAGAGACTGAAAGAAAAGCCAAGTGAGTGGCGATTTGAGCTTTATTTCATTGTTAATACCATACTTTCTGCTGAATACCATTGAGTTTTTAAGTGTACGTGTGTAAATGTGTGGTTAGTATGTGTGCAGTGTGTACAAGTGTGGACTTGCAGGTAGTTACAGCTCCTTTCAGACTTTCTACTTTAGTTGCAGAAGGCCAAAGCTGCATTTCAGCAGAGCTTTTATACTAGAACTTTAACTAGTTTTTTTTTTCTTATAACCTTCATTTTTTTAATTTAATGTTTTATGTGATTTTTTCATTTTATTGTTTTTTTATATTGTGAATTTTACATGGGTGCACCCTGTTCCCTCTCATCTCCCACCTCCACTTAGACCCACCCTCTACTCTTCCAGCCTCTCTCAACATAAAAAACAAAAACAAACAAAAATAATCTCATTGTGGAAGCTGTAGTGTGTCTCAGTGTGTCCCACAATATTCTCTTTTGTCCACATGGTTTTGGTTGCAAATGTTCATTATAATGACTGCTTGATCTGGTACCAGGCCTCTGACTTCTGCTGCTTTGTCAGTACTGGAACCTCTCTGAAACTCCTCTCAAATCCTGTTGTCCTGTGTCATATAGTCCTGTAGTTTTGGGGGAACTTTTACTAGTTTCATTTACAGTTTTACCAAGGAAATATATTTTATAGGAAGGACTCTTGAAATGCAGATGTGTCTGACCTTTTGATATTCTAACGCGACTTTGTCATTAAAGAGTTCATGTTTAAAAATTGCACATTTGAATTGCAAAATTCTACTTTAAAAAAAAGAGAAGAAACCTTTATAATATTTTCAGTAAGTTTTTAATTTTGTGTCAGACTGCTTTCATAGCTAACTCAAGCCACAGGCAGCCCAAGCAGGTTAGAGCAGCCTGTTTGACATGAAGTTTAGGTAACTTAACAGTGAGGTATTAAATTAAGCAGTTGCTGTATGTTTAGTTAATTTAGTCCCATGGTTCATCGGTGCAGTCAATATTACCCTGAGCTGACCCTTATAGTGTGCCAGTTTTTACATGGATATTACCAGTTTATTTTCTTTGACTTGAGCTTAAGTAGACGAGTATCAGTGTGTATTGTGGTGAGTTTTTGTTTCTTAAAAAACCCAGTTAATATTATGTGAATTTGTTTTTGTTTTAATGCCGGGTGTGGGGTATGGTACTGCTTCAGTTTGTCCACAGCTGTTTGGTTTTTTTTTTTTTGTTATTGTTTGTTTTTTGAGTCAGGGTTTCTCTGTATAGGTAATCCTGGCTGTCCTGGAACTCACTTGTAGACCAGACTGGCTTTGAACTCATGGAGATCCACTTGCCTCTGCCTCTTTAGCGCTGGGGTTGAAGGCATGTGCCACTCCCAGCATTACAGTTTTGAACTACCATGGGTCCTTGAGAAGAGCAGCCAGTGCTCTTAACTCCTGAGCTAGCGCTCTAGCCCTGTACACAGCTGTGAACTATGATAGTCTTGTGCTCTAGCAGGGGCGTGGCTTAGCCAGCTGCAGATAGTTTAATTCTGAGGGCTCTGGAAAGGGTTTAAATGCCAGCACTCAGAGACGCGATGGGAGAGCTTGGAGAAAGAGAGAAGAAGGAGGCACTCTGAAGAAGGAAGTGGCTGCTGCTCTGCCTGTTGTTGCTGGTTTGTCCTTCTGCTGTGTTTGCTATTGCTGGTTTGCTGGATTCTTGGATATCTTGAGGACTGAGATTGGTACTGACTTGATGACTCCTACTAGCAGGAAGTACCTCAAAGAAATCTACTCGCTTTTCCCTCCAACCTTTCTCCCCTACCTAGTGTTGGAAGGGATTAGGGTGGATAAGAGTTGGAAGGAGGTAAAGCCAGCTAAGGAACTCTAATAAAATATTTAAAACATATACACAACAATGTACAATTAAAAAATAAATAAAAAAGAAAACCCTGAGATATAAACAACCTTGTGACAACAGATAAAGTTAGTAAAACACTTAAGAATCCACTCTCCTTTAAAACCGCAGTCACTGATGTATTTTTACTCTGTGAAACGCATATGTATGTTACAGTTCCATATTCAGTATTCTTTCTTATTTTGACATGTTCAGGAATGTAGCTAATGTACTTTGATTATACTCACCCCCCCCCATATTACCTGCTCCTATTCTTTCTCCCGCTTCCACTGGTTCTCTTACTCTTCCTAACTATTCCTACATTCATGTCTCTTTGGGAGATCACCGAGTGTAATTAGGGTTGCTTAGATGACATAGATGAGAGGTGTCAATATTATATTATGTTTTTCTTCTCATAGAATTTTCCATGTGTTTAATCCACCACAGATATATATAGGGGTTAGATAAATTAGATTTAGAAAATATAGGAGTTTTTGATACTGTCTCTTAATTTGGGGCCTGAAGAGCATTATCAACATGAAGTCAACAAAAACAGGAAAGACTCAATAGACTGAAAAACAAGTTTAAAGTCAGGAAAACAGGAAAGACTCAATAAAATTGAAGAAACAAAGTATCTGGCCTGACATTGTTTTCAACTGCTAAGTGGGCGGAGCCCAAATTAAGCTGAAACAGAGTTCCTCCTATTTGAGGACAGTGCGTGGAGCCGAGAGGAGAAGAGGCCCCTGATGTTAGAGAGCTCCAAGAGTCCTGCTAAAAAAACGGCTGGCCATTGATGGCCAGCTCTCTCCCTGAAGCAGAAAGAAGCCGGTGAGCAAAGAAAGCCTGAGCAAGACACCAAAAGGCCAAGGACTGGACCCTGTGGCTCAGCTTTTGCCTAGAGGGGTTTGATTTGTCCAAACAGTGGCCTGAAGGAAACGGTGCCTGGCTTTAAGGACTGAGGCAGAGCAGCTGAGTTCCTGATTCAAAAGAAGTAAGTTGGCCTGCAGACAGCTGGGGTCTCCCACAGAGAAGAAAGCATGAAGCCTTATTTAAGGTGATACTGCAATAACCAACGACCCTGACGAACCTACATCTGAGAGATCCAAAAGAAGGACTGCTAAGTGTGTTAAAGAATCTACAACAAAGACTGTGTTCCTGACGACTGAGGACCTGCCCCAGAGTCTGTATCATTCTAAAAGGTTATGAAAGTAGTTGTTATAATTATCAATAGGTTTAGTGGATAGGTTAAAGGGGTTGTAGGAATTTATAGGATTAATAGTTAAGAAATTGTTGGTGTTTGTTATAAGTGAATTTAATAATAAATAAGAGTTAAATAAATAATAATTTAAAAGTTCGGTTACAGATATATTCCTTTTTTTTACATGCTACTTTTTCTTTTGACATTTGAAGCCATTAGGGGGATAGCTGTATCTCCACACCCCTATATTGCTGCATAGTCTTGGGATATTATAATCCAGTGTATCTTCCAGGTGTTGATGCACTTTGTCATACTCTTGTCTTCTGACCATCACTGATAATTCCTTGGGTATTCTTCAGAATAGCACTGGGTTTTATGGATAGGAAAGTCTGTGGACCCTAAGTTACTTCTTTCCATCTCTCTGTTCCATCTCTCTGTTCTACGATTGGTCTTTATCTGATCTAAGTTACTGATGCTTTCTCTTTCCAGTTGCTGCAACAGTAGTGAAAATGGGTCACTGTGGATATGCTTGTCTCCTATCTCAGGGTTCTAAAGTCTTCACACTGCATTCAGGACAAAGAAAGAGATTACATTCTGAAATGGGTTAACCTCTGTTCTCCTTGTCATCTGCTCTCTCTGCCTGTCCCAAGTTGTGTGCTCCAGTGTTAAACTAAAAAGAAACAAAACATGTGTTTCCCCACTTTCAAGCCTCCCCAGGCAGTCTGTATGGAGCATGCAGAAGCTGCTGTTTGCTTTGTGCTCCTAAGTACTTAGTCCATTCAACAGCTGTAATGTTTAATGTAGTGTTAAAGATTGTGCACCGGTCTCCCCCAAATAGACTGAGTTTTGTGAAGATCCTGAGTTCCTTTTCTTGTGCTAAAATCCTTGGTACACAGTAGACAATCAGTTTGTCAGGGATTAGGAAAACGTGAAAATGTAGTAATATGTAGATATGGATGCATTTAGATGTAAGATGTGTATCTCTCTGCCTGATAACAATGGGCAGTGCAGGTTAGTTTTGGGTGTCATTTCATGGAGCATCTGTGAAGTTCCACATGAGACAATTAAAAGCGACTGCCCTAAAATTTGAGTTGCTTAGTGCTATCTCAGACAGTTTGAGGCCAGATAAACCTACATCTATTTTTGAGCATTCACTGAATTCACAGGGTGAAACTCTATGACTATATAGTGATTTGTTGAATAGAAATACCATTCAGCATAGGCATTAAAGTATCAGGCTGTGGAGAACCTGGTTATAACTACGGCTAGAGTGCTAGCACTCCAAGGTCCGGCTAGTGGTTTACCAGTGCTCCTTTGGCAGGCTCTGCCACTGCTATGATGCCATCGGCAATACAAGGCTACAGGAAGCATAATGGATTCACAGGATGTTTTGAAGCCTGGATGAGCAGGATTGGATGTCCATTCAGCCTATTCTTAGGACTCTATGATCATTACAGATTCATGACCTTTCAATACTTGTCTTAAATAGGGGAGCTGTGCATGTTGAAAAATTTCCCTTTAATTTCAGAAGACACTGTGCTTTTTATTTTTCAGTGTTGAAAATGAGCCCATGAGCATAAGTCAGAAAAAGGAAATTACGCTATCATCAGAAGCAGTAAAGGTACAGTTTAAATTAAGATTACTTTTATTATTATTAATTATATTACCAATTATATGGTGTAATGCCAAGAAAAGAGTTTAAATTTCTGCATATTCTTCCTTTTAAGTTTTTGTCTTAATGCATGTAGAAGAGCACGTTTATGTTTATTTTATGTTGTTAGGATATCCAACCTAGCCCTGTACTTGCTGCATGAGGTGGGGTGTGGGAGAACCTTGAGAACATTGCACTGGCCACAATGTGAGCTTCAGTTGAGGTATTTAGTCAGTTATGCCTTAGTTTTGACATCTCTAAATCAGAGCATATGAATTTCATGGTCTCTTTTCTAAGAGAGATTTTAAAGATTAAGTTGCATTTTATGGAATGTATGGGCACCTAATAGTGCTTTGGGAAGTTACGAATTAATATGACACTGCCAGATGTCATTGCTGTGTGAGGGATTTGATTTGTTTGGTTAGCTCATGTATAAGCCTGCTGAGCACTACAGGATAAGCACCAACTATGTACAAGCTACCCACCTACCTACCTGCACAGTTGCTGCCGAGTGGTTGCAATTCCTGAAAGTTATTGACCTTTTCAGTTTTCCTAAGGGGTTCTCTAGGAAATTTGAATTTTGAGTTGTTTGGCCAATTATATCACCATGGGTTATGGTATTTGGTATTAGTTACTTTCTTTATTTATATGTGATTTGTGAGAGTCAGTTGGTTCCGTCTGGATATTCCAGGTTAAACTAACCTGGTCATTAGAAGAGTAGAAAGTTATCTGAGTTTTATATTACTGTTGCAGGAACTTTTTTTTTTCCAAGACAGGATTTCTCTATGTAGCCCTGGATTCACTTTGTAAAGCAGGCTGGCCTCAAACTCAGATCTCCACCTATCGCTGCCTCCTGAGTGCTGGGATTAAAGGCATGGGCCACCCTATCCAGAATGTTGCAGGTACTTTTTAACATGTTGAAAATTATATACAATGTACATAAACTACATCTAAAAAAGTTAAGGTGTACATTTCTTCTGCTTTCTCATTGAACATGAAAATAATGTTTGCTTTGTTGAAAGAAATAGGTCAGGATTGCCTTTCTTTTCTTCCCCTGCTTGAGTTTGGGTGCTAAATCTTGCTCTTTGGTTTATTTTTTATTTTTATTGATTTATTTGTCTTCCAGACAGTGACTTACTGTGTAACACACACACGGCTTATACCTGCTGTGGTCCCCACTCAGGCATCTGTTTTTGGGATTGCAGTATGCATCATCATGCCTGGCTCCACTCTCAGGTTTTCTAACTTCTCTCACCTGCTGCTCTTCTGTGGACAACACTGGGTCTGGGTCGGCCTACTGATTTACCATGGCCCGTGTTCTGCAGCTCTTCTCTCTTCTTCAACCGCTGATAGTTAACCTTATTAACCTTAGAAGAGTCTCACTTCTAATGCTGTGTGTAAAGTTTTGCCCTTGTGTTTCACAACTATTTCTGAGATCTCAAACTCTTTGGCTTTGGGGTTCTCAAACCCTTTGGGGTTCTTTGGCTTTCAATTCCTGTCCATTCATCTCTCAACTCCTCTTCACTTCCACACTGTGGACCGTCAGCTGCCCTTCCTGCTTCTTTGGCTCCCAGTTCTCTCAGTTTCTCCTTATTTCCCTACCCAGCCTGCGTCTACCCATTGCCTATACCTTTAGTCTGTATACTTGATGAAGTCAGCGAGAGTTGCAGCTTTTGGTTTCAATAAAAATACATGGCAGCAATTATGGTTGGAGGACCTCCATGCCAGCAATCTTTCCATCCTGCATATCTTGGTCTGTGCTTCTAACAGTCTTCTTTCCATTCCTAATGTTTAAGTTTGAGTGTTCAGGATGTCATTCTGGGGTCTGGGCAGCTGCATAAATACCACTGGTAGTCATGAGATTATTCAGGGGCTTGCTTAAAGGGCACCCAATCAGTCCATGAGTAGGACACATGATCAGGGCATGAAAAAAACACATGATTAGGACACACAACTAGGATATGAAAGGACACAGGGCACACCCTTGGCTGGAACATTTTGGTTTGTATAACTTTTTCTTGTCCTCTCTCCCTCTCTCCTTCCTTTCTCTCCCACCCCTCGTTCTTCTCTCTTTACCCCTCTCAAAACTACTGATATGGTTTCTTCACGGATCTGTCTTTTAGGTACAGCTGCTACCTAGGACTAAAGTTTTTGTATTTGCTGAGTTCTGGCATGGCTCCAGAGATGGACCTTACTGGGGGCAGCACAAGAATGAGGAAAAGATGGACAAAAGGACACATAGAAAAATTGGGAATAGGAGGACTGGGCTCTTGGTGGAGAAACTGTAGCACCCTGGAAATCAGTGTGTTTATTAAGTACAGTTGAATAGAGAGGAAAGTTATTATACACAGTCTGATCAGGGAGGCAGTGTTCATAATATTCAGCTGGATCAAAGAGGCAGGTTTGCTCTGCACTTCCTGTGTATTTGGTTGAAGACTACATAGTTATAGTCTCACAGTTAAATTTTAAGTTGTTTAGGAATTAAAAGGATGCTCTAGGTCTAAGAAGATGTTTTTTAGTTGGTAATGCAAGTTATGATGGAAACTGAGTTAGGTATCAAACTTTAAACTCATCGAGATAGATAATAGAATATTAATATCAGTTTTCAAATATGTATGGACTGGACATCGGGAATGTATGTTATATCTTATAATTTTCATAATTGTGGCCTAATAGTTCTTATTGTTTTGTATTGTATTTATTGTTTTAAGAAAAAAGAGCCTTTTGTTGGACTAAAAGGAGGAGCTTGGGGTGGGGGAGATAACACCCTAAATTAAAAAAAAGAAAAAGCAGATAGGAGGTGAGGAGGAAGAGGGTAGGAAGGTGGGACAGGGAAGGGGAGGAGGGATTGTGATTGAGATGGAAGTTGAGTGCTGGAGAGATGGCCCTGCAGTTAAAGGCTAGGCTTACAACTTGAAATAAATAAAAGTTGGGGTAAAAAAAGAGGCAGGTTTAGCTAATCTCAGTAGGAGTGGTCTTTATAGGGAAGTGGTCTTCAGGCCATGAATTTCTGGAGGGGAGGGAGAAAGCTCTGGTTACATTTTCTACATACACTGCCAACATTGCTACTTAGACCCTAGGGGAAGGCTTGGCCATTCCCATGATTCCAAGGCTGTGGGGTCCTTGATCCATCTGTGCCCGTGTCAACAATGCAGAATCACTCAGGCCTTTACAAACTTGGGACTTCCTCTGCTTCTCACATGTATTGGTAATGCCACCATCAGTCCCATGACTTGAGGATAAAAACACTTGGAAAAAGTTAGCAATAGAATTTATTATGTTGCTATTTTGAGAAATTTCAATTGGAGATTTTTTTTTTTAATTTAGCAAGTGGCTTGAAACATGCTGTTTGTTTTGTTTCTAATAACCAGTTTTCTGAAATATCCACTGTAATGCAATGTGACATTTCTCACCATGTTTCCATCTTATTAACCTGAATTTTTTGCCTTCTTTAATAAGGAAAAAAAAATGTGAAGGACTTTCCCTCTGGAGTCTGAAACATAACAGACTGTGATTAATCAACATAGTCATATATATCTTATTTTGTACTTGACATTGAGATATCAAATCAAGCTGTCAGTGATATTGCCAAAGATGTTCGAGATACAAAAAATTATGTTACTTTTAAACAGTTACAGCTGTAACTTTATATTGCATGTAGATATCATTAAATTCCTCATTCTTAAAATATCATATGTTGTACAGATCCTCCTGTTTTTCTAACAGTGTGAGCTATTTCTAATGCTTGCATGTATTTGTCTACTGGAATATGTATTTCTGTTATATTAATTGGATTTTTATTTTATCTCTAAAAACTTACCAGGCATTTCGTCTACATCGTACTATTGTCTTGTAGTCTTAGCATGCTACTGTATTCTTGTCCAATTTTATTTAAAAGATATAGAAGACATGTTATGTATGCCACTTATTGATTTAGGAAACTGTCTGCCCCTATCTCTCTTTCAAAGATGAACTCATGACTTTCTGCGCCCATGTCCTGTGCCAGTGGAATTGGTAGCCCTACCTCCTGTATTCTCTGTATCCTATCTTGTCTTCTTCTAGCCCTTATCTCTGTTGGCTTCTTCCCATGTGCTTCAGCTCTCCCTATGTGTATATATATATATATATATATATATATATATATATATATATATAAAAGTAACAGCAGTCGTCTCTCCGAATCCGATTACCTCTCCTCTCAGTCTCTCATTTCACTGGACTCCAACATTTTACTCAAAAATTTCATATGGAAGTCTGCCTTAAGCACTTTCAGTTCTTAATTCTTTCCAGTCTGACTCCTCTGTTTCCTTTAGTGCCCGCAGACGGCAGACTCGGGCAGCCTAGTGCTGTGTTTGTCACATGTCAGGGATGCTTCCTTGGCTCCTTAATGAATGGAAACCAGCACTCTTCAGGGCACTGATGGCCAACTGCTACTCACACTCAGTAGCCTTTTGTTCTCTGTTCTCAGTCTACTTAACCAACTGAAACACTTCCTCTTCCAAGTCTTGTTTTCTTTTTCAGGAAGCTTTCTGGCTTATCTTTGCATTATGACCCTAGACTTTAGTATCTACTTTTGGCTATTTCCTTCTCGCTTCTGTCACTGATTCTCCCTGGGCTAAATAACTTTTCATGTAGATCAGTGTTTCTCAACGTGTGGGTGGCGACCCTTCCAAAGACATGCCCCCCACCCCACCTTTGGAGGGGTCACATATCAGACATGCTGCATATCAAGACACAACTTACACATATCAAGATATTTACAACTTATAACTAGCAAAATTACAGTTATGAAGTAGCAATGAAATAATTTTATGGCAAGGAGTCACCACCACATGAGGAACTGTGCTAAAGTGTTGCAGTGTTAGGAAGGTTGAGAACCATTGATGTAGATGGTGCATATAAAGACTGGAGGTGCCCACCTTCCTCAGTGTCAGTCATCCAACCGGATGTCTTGCCATCCTTGCCTTCCCCTTTTAACTCTTAGATATTTGCCTGATTTCTTTTTTTCCTGGGAGCTCCAGACTTGCTTATTAACATTCCTGGCCTCCTTCTGTGTATGTCCCTTTGAAATCTCAGATTCCATCTGCCTGAAAAATCTCAGTATTTTCAGGAATGTTCTATACTCTCTTATGGTTTTATTTGGAGTGTGGACTGGGAAGTGGGGAGAATTTTCGGTTTGGAACTTACATGTAAGCATTAAAAGTAGCTACCAATATTAGAAATACAGGAGGATCTAGTCAGCATGTAAGTGACTGTGTGTGTATGTGTTGTTATAGGTATGCATGTGCCCTGGTACAAGTGTGCCCATTAGAGGACAACTTTCGGGAGTTGGTTCTCTCTCCACCATGTGGGCGCTAGAGATGGAACTCAGGTCATCAGATTTGGTGGCAAGTACCTTTGCCTGCTGAGCCATCTTGGTGAGCCTATACCAACTTAGGCATATGTATGTGTACCCCTTTTTTCCTAGATGAAATGGTAGTCAAATATAAGCGCATTACATATTTTCTTAGTAAGAGAGACTCAGTTACTGTACTAATTTTGTAAAATGTTGCTGCCTTAATAAAAGTTTTGTAACAGTAATTTTTTTTAATAATTTATTTTTTATTTCTTCAAGTTACATCTCAATCA
>CAJQZJ010024012.1:0-10103 GCA_907164525.1 Lophiomys imhausi | reverse complement strand
TTTCTTTCTTTCTTTCTTTCTTTCTTTCTTTCTTTCTTTCTTTCTTTCTTTCTTTCTTTCTTTCTTTTAGGGAAGAAAATGACAGATGCCTGTTCACCTGGAAGTGGAGTGCATGTTATTTAACAACCTGATGATCTTTTTGTTGTTCTATGGAGCCAGCCTGCACCAGAATCCCCCCAAATCCTGAGCATTGTTTAGGCCCTAATCAAGAGCTTAGCCTCTCAGTAAACAGAACCCATCCTTTTGAAAGAGGTCCATGTACTTTGCATTTTCCATTAGTAGAATCCACCCTTACTCTTTTTTTTAAATACTTTATTAATTTCTTCAAGTTACATCTCAGTCACAAACCCCTCCCTATTCCCTCTTCCTATCCCGCCCTTCCACCCTCTTCCCCCCAGAAGTTTCCCCTTTCAGTCCAACAGATGGTTCCTTCTCTTATAACAGTAAGTATTATACAAAACAATAGATATAAATATGCCACATTTATGAGAGTTAAATGGCCCAGTATACCTTCCCAATGTCCAGTTTATACATATTTGGCCCCTGACTTTAACATTCTATTATCTAACCGACTCCATGAGTTTAAAGGTCTATATGTGACTCAACATTCATACTATCTTGCAACACACTTTTAAGAGTATCTTCTTAGATCTATAACACCCTCTTGATGCCTAAACAGTTCAAAATTTAACTATGAGACTCTAGCTGTCTATTCTTCAACCACCTCAGAGACCTGAGAGGGATAAATATATTTGCTTATATAGGAAGTGCAGGGCCTGCAGCTTCCAAAACTAAGAAAGAACATACCACCCTTACTCTTATTAGAAATCCTTCCTCCTTAGGCTCTTACCCTGAGCACTGTTTATCAGTCAACAAAACTCATTGTTATTGTAATGGTCACAGGTGCTTTGCTATGTAAGGGTGTACTTTGCAAAGGAGTTTCCATGTAGCTATCCCTGAAGCTTTGTTGTGACAGTTGTCACATGGAGACTTTGCCCCAATATTTTACTGTGTTTAAATGGATAAGAAAGTTAAATCTGGGAGGTCAAACTCTGGAAGTTTTTGATCTAGAGTCCCTGTTAGAATGGTACTGAACTTGAGTTTGTTCTCCACCTTACAAAGATTGTTTCCCTGTCAGCAGTGACATTTAAAGGGTTATAGGCATGCTGAAGGCCAGCTGCAACATCCAGCCTCTTGGCCTGAACACGTACTGGATTTTTGTACTTTCTGTTGGTAGACAGGCATTGATGAACTAGCTGGACCATAGTCTGCAAGTCATTCTAATAAATCCATACCTATAATCATTCTATTGGTAATTACTTTCTACACAGTTTAACTTAAAAGTGTAATAAATACATAAAGTATATTAAAGTATTATTACATTCACTTTCCATAACCTCAGAAATTGAAATGCAGAATCCAATTTAAATGAATGTTATCTTCTTATTTTTATAAATTCACTTTTTCATGTACAGAGAGAGTTTCACTGACTACAATTGTTGGTTGTAGTCTATTGGTTGGTTTTTAATCTGTTGGGGGTAATCTTATGTGTGCAGGTGTGTGTGTGTGTTTGCATGCGTGTATACACATATGCATGAGCACAGGCATGCAGGTGGAGACCAAAGGTGAATGGTAGTTGTCTCCTTCTATCTCTTTCCACCTTATGTTTTTGTTAAAGGGCCTTTCACTAAACCTGGGGCCTGCTGCTTTGACTAAACTTTCAGCTTACGAAGTCCCCAGGATCTGTCTGTCCAGCCCTGAAGTTGCAGGTGCATAACTCCATGTCAAGATTTTACTTGGGTACTGGGGTTCTGAATTCTGGTCCTCAGACTATGTTGGCAAACAATTTATCCACTGAGCTGGCTTCCCAGTCCCAGCCTTAGATTTTCTTCTAAAAAGTATATGAACAGCCAGCTTTAGTGGTTCCCAAAACAAACTGCCAGAGAATATGTCTGATATGACTTGGAGCAAAACAGCTGAGTATCTGTCAGAATGTGAGGTCCCTGTAATGCCATCTACTGTTCATTTCAGTCCTTATCTTGAGCTTGAGTATTCTAAATGTCACCTACATGGGACAGGACAGAAAATTTCAAACACAAGGTGAGGAAAGTTCTATGTGCCTTAGTACCTTCTTGGAGAGAATGCATCTGTTTACTGACAGCCATTTTCTCAATCTCACTTATATTTTCACGGGTATGTGATGTAGAATCTGGATTTTAAAATTTGTTTTGTGATCCTGGATACATGACTTAATGAGTAAAGGCACTTGCTGTGACCAAGACTCATGACCTGTCATTGATTTTCAGGACTGACATGATGGAAGGAGAGGTTCCTTCCCTCTGATTCTTACTGCTTGCCTTCCCAAAGTTGCCCTCTGATTCTTATTGCTTGCCTTCCCCCAACAAACAAACAAACAAATAATTTTCATTTATTTTGTTTATTTGTTTTTTATTTATATTGCCTCCTTGTTCAACCATATGTAATAATCCTGCCTTTCTGTTTGACTATGTATAATAAACAGGCTGAGCTTTGAGAATGCTGTGGCTTCTCCATCTGAGAGTCCAGTCCACCCTATCCCAGTTTTCTGTGTCCATATGTCTGTGCATTCTTCCTATCACTCCTAATAAGGGTTCCAGGACCCAAGGCCTGCAAGAATGCGGCACAGATCCTTAAATAAAACAATATATTTAGAAAAATCTATTGTAGTGATCATTTTAAAGTTATAAACTGGGCACTACTTTACTTGTACTTTTAGGATATACCAACAAATATTGAAAAGTCACCATTTTCACACCACAGCAGAAAGTTATGGTTTTATTTCTTGGATGCTTTTGCCTTCCAGTCTCTTTTGTTTGCATTTTTATATATGTGTTTGTTAACATTTTATTTTTCCAAATATGTAAACATGGTGCCTGTTCACATTACTTTCTATTCTTTTCCTTCTACTATTCTTGTGTGTTTTCATGTTATTGTATCTTGTGTATTCCTTAGATGAGTGAAGAACATTCCAGTCTTCTCTATATGTGGGTATTTAAGTTTTAAAGTCAAAATAACAGCAGTGGAAAATATATAAATAAAACTAAAATTCATTTCTGAACAACTCTTTCATTCCAGCTTTCAGTTTGTGGGAAACTAAAAGCTTATAAAGATTTTGTACATTAATAAGTTATGTCAGATTTCTACATAGTCGATTCCATAGCTGTGAATTCAACAAACATTGAAAATGTCCCACTCTTTGGTAAAGACTATTCAGATGTGTCTTTACCAAAGATGCTCCGTTGTCCTTGTCATCTCACCAGTGACATAGAGTAATAGCTATGTACATGTTTTTGCATTGTATTATATATTTTCAGTAACTTAAACATTTTAAGGCATACAAGTGGCATATATAGATTCCATGCAAATCCTTCCACATTTTGCATAAAGGATTTGAGCATCTGTGAAAGTCATAGGTTTCTAAGGGAATCCTACAATAAATCCTCCACAGTTGCAAGGAATGTCTATAGCTGAGAGTCACTGCCAAACATTAGACAGAATGCTCGGCATCTTGTGGAAGAATGAAGGGAAGGATAGAAATACCTGGAGGAGATAAGAACTCTCCAAGACCAACAGAGCCAACTAACCTTGGTCTATGGGGGCTTACAGAGTCCAAAACATTATTCAAAGGGCATGCAGGGACAAGAGCTATGTCCCTTACACATATGTAACCAATGGGCAGGTTGGTCATCATGTGGGTACCCTAGCAAGTGGGGCAGGGATGTCTCTGGCAAGGACTATGAGGCCTACTTTTTGATCACTTCACATCAAGGGGGCTGTGATCCCTGACTTCAGTGGAAGTATAATCTCTCAGACCTGATATGAATCAATATGCTGGGATTGGAAAGTATGGGGGTGGGAGGGGGCTCCTCTTTTCTGTGGAGAAGAGAAAGGGGGATGGAAGAAGGGTCCAGGAGGGCAGGACTTAGAGGAGGGGAAAGAGGGGCAATGGTTAAAATATAGAATGAAAATTTTTTTAAAAAGAAAGTTTCATTAATTTATAGGTTAGATATTTGGATTTCCTATCGTAGATGTCTACTGAGTTGCTTTTCTAGTCACTGTGGTCAAGCACAGACAGAAGCAAGTTAAGGGAGTAGAGGTCATTTTTGACTACACTTTGAGGATTTTTTTTTTCCATTATAATGGCAAGGAAGATATGGAAGTGCTAGTGATTGGGTTCCTGGTGATGGCAACTTGTAGTTGTTGCTTGTTCAGAGAGGGGCATAGACTAGAACCTTCATGAATCCACCCTTAGTGACCCACCTATGCTCTGCCTCCCAAGGTTTCAATAGTGTCCCCAATCAGTGCTTCCTGTGGGTGACCAAATGTTCAAAGACAAGAGACTATGGGGAACATTTCACATTCAAACCATAACAATTTTTAAATTTTCTCACTAGGTGTGAGCATGTGTATGTTTTACAAACCCTATTTTCCAGGCATAGTATGGACAAAAGGTGAATAAGATGTTGTCAGTGATCTCAGAGAACTGAAAGATAATAGTCTAAGGGGAACACTGTGAATCTCCACTTTAGAGTAATTGTGATTGATTTTTATGCTGGCTTCCCTCCAGTTTCTAGAGAAAGATGCTTGGAAAAAATATTATCTATGTTCTTGTGTGTAGCAGTAGCCTGGGTAAAGAATGCTTTAATAAACTGTTGTATTAAGTGTAGGGGTATCAGGATAGCAGTGTTCTAAATTTTACTGCTCAGGAAAAGTGGCAAATTGTGAGAGTGAGGAGCTCTGCAAAGACCCCTTGACAGCAGAATAACCATTTGATTTGCCACCAGAAAACACCATTCAGTAGTCAGTTCAGTGGAAGGTTGGCAGGTTGGGGAGAGGGGATAGGTGAGGGGAAATTATGGTACTTATGTAACGTTGTCTATTTTTAATACATGCAAGGGAAGTGATAATTTTCTATTCTCCATATCTTCAAGCTCTGAAAAGCTTTTCATATATTCTGCAGATTTTCCATACTTCAGATCATGTCCTCATTAATCCTGACCAAATCAAGTTCCCACCTCTTTCTAAATCTGACATACTCACACTGAACTGTAGCTGCCCTCTGCAATGTGCTGGTTATCCATGACAACCTCCCTAACAACAGATAGAGAGTATTTCTCTGAATCACTGTAACACTTCACATGACCATTAACAAATATGGACTCTCATATTGATAATCAAATTTGATTCTTCAATAGAATTTCCAAATTATAAACAGTAAGAACACCTTCAAACTTAGGAAAATAGTTCTTCTGGGTTATGCCATAAGCTCTAGGATATTTTTTTCCTGTAAGTATTCAGTATTGGGCCTAATATAGTAGAAATTTAATAAAATAGTTGTAGTTACAATGGTAGTAATAAACAATAGGATACAAAGAGTGTATGCAAAAGATGGGTATGCATTTAGAATCACTTGTATTTTTTAAGGTAAAAGGTGGTCTCAGCTCAGCTAATCTGATAACAACTGACACTCTAATATCAAAATGTTGATCTCTTAAGAAATGTTTGTCCTTGGCTGATTCCCCCTCCTTCAGCAATCTGGTGGTTCCCCACTCCCAGAAGGTCACCACATTGATGCCAAACTTAATGCAGACACCCAATCACCATAGTGCACTATAGTCCAGAATTATAGTCCACTTGAGTCCTGACCTCAAGCGGTCCTCCTGTCTCAACCTCCCCAGTAGATGGGACTACAGACATTATTCATTGCATCTTGTTATGCCATGTTCACTTGATATCATGGAGAGGTTTGCTTTTTTTCTGAAGGGAAATGGAGGAGCAGTGAATCTGGGGCAGAGGGGAAGTAGGTGGGTGTTGAAAGAAGGGGAGCAAGGGGGCTGCAGTGAGTAAGTATTGCATAGGCAAAATTAATTTGCAAAAAGAAAAGAAATATTTGACTTGCTTTACAGAGTATCTGAAATGAAAACTCTGGATTGCATTGGTAGCATCCCATAGTAAGTCCCTGCCTAAATCCACAACTTGTCTTATTCATCCGCAGTATTCCCATCCTTCGTTGAGTCCAGTGGTAGCCAGAAGTATTGTTCAAATCTGATTCAGGTCATATCATTTCTCTACATAAAGCATCATCTCATTGACAACAAAGATGAGAGTCTTGTTGATACTTGACAAAGGTCATGAAGAATTGTTCCTCACAAGCTTTTGTCCCCTGGTATATTTTGATCCAGCGTCTTTGGCCTTGAGGATATCTGCCTTGCTCTCTTGTCAGGTCCTTGAATTTCCCATTTTCTCTGCCTAAGCTGCTCTTTATTGAAATTACTATAGCTTCTCTCTAATTTCTTTTCCAAATCTCCTCAGATACCATCTTTCTATGAAACTTTTTCATGACTGGCATGTACACTGGCAATATTTCTTCCCAGGACACTGTTCTCTTTGTGCGATTTTTCTCAGTAGCACTTATAAGTGATTCTATGATATATTTACCTGTCTGCATTTACTCTCTGCTTCTCACAAAAGAACATAAGCTCTTAAAATGATGACCTATTTCAATGCTATGACTTCACTGCCTTTGACAATACCTAGAAATAGATAGAAAACAATGAATATATGTTGGGTGGATTAGTTCATTGTAATCAATATGTATTTACTTATAAATACTAGTGAAACTTCAAACTTATATAGCATGGCATCTTATTAAGTCAGCTTCTTATAAATGATGCAAATGTTAAATGAATCCCAATTCTTGCCACCAGTGTAACACAATAAAGAAAACAAAATTGAAGTGATTAATAAATCTAAAGAGTTATTAAATAATCTAAAACATTAAAAAACACCTTGCTACTTTGAAAATTATACCCCCTGTTGTTAAAACATTGATGCAACATTTTTAGAAAGTTATTTCAAAAGTTGCATGAAATTCTTTTTTTTAATTTTTTTCCTTTATTTTTTATTTCTTCAAGATATATTTCAATCACAGTCCCCTCCTTATTCACCCCTCCAGTCCCACGATCCCACCCTCAACCCCCCGTCCTCTGACCTTTTTTTTTTTTAAGTTTAAGGTATATCTTATTTCCCCCTAGAGTTTCCCATTTCAGTCCAACAAATGGCTCATTCTCTTATAATAATAAATACAATGCAAAACGACAGAGGTAATTAGGCCACAGTTATGAGGGTTATATGGCTTAGCATACATTCCCAATGTCCACCCATATGTACTTGGCACCTGACTATAATATTCTACTATCTAAACATCTCCATGAGTTTAAAGTTCTATATCTAAATCAACATTCATACTAACTTGCAACACAATTTCAAAAGCATCTTCTTAGATCTATAACACTCTCTTGACTCCTAAACTACTCAAAATTTAATTATGAGACTCTAGCTATCTGTTCTTCAACCACCTCAGAGGCCTGAGAGGGATAAATATATCTGATTTTAAAGGAAGTACAGGGCCTGCAGCTTCCATAACTAAGAAATGACATACCAGGGGATGCCTGGACAGTTCCCATTTTCTCTCCATACAATACAACATCGATCTTCAGTCGTTTGGCCCCATTTCTCTGACAGACATTAATTGTAGAGCAGGGGTTATGAAGGACTTACCTACCCTCTCTTGGAAGAGCTAGGCTGTCAACTTACCTGCTTCCAGGTTTTGTCCTTTTTGGACAGCATTCTGTCTACAGTTGGAGCAAGGGGCTTTTCCTACCAAGAGTTAGGCTTGCGACTAATTCAATCATCTCCTACTGGAGATTCTTCGATGCTCATCTTCTACTTGGGGTGGATTAGGGGGTGCTGTCAGGAGTTGATATGTTTTGATATAAAAAAATCTAAAGTTACAAAAACATCTTTGAATGCCATAATCTGCAGATCTCTTGAGGTTTTTGAAGAGGCCCTATCTATCTCTTATATTAGGATAAACAGATGTTGTTTGTCTCTTATCAGCTTTATTTCTGATTAGCTTAGAAAATAACTATAACAGGCTGTCATAGCTATGACTGGCTTGCATAACCATTAGTTTACATTTCTTAATTATCCTAAACAGTTTATGACAATTAGTAGTAAAAGGCCGAAACATCACATTTCATTTTTTTTCTTTACCTCCTAACACTTCCATCCCATTTCTCTGGAGTGGGGTGTTCTTATATAACAGTCCCTCATCTCAGTTGAGAGGTCATATGAGGGCCAAGAGCCTCCTCATTCGTTGGGGGTCTACGAGGCAGTACCACAAGTGAAGAATGTCTCATTGCCCGGGAGAGAGAACTAAAAAACAAACAAACCAATAAGCAGACAAATAGATAAAAAAGACTAAAAAATAGAAAAAATATTTTAAAAAATAAATAAAAAAATAAAAAGTCTATGTCCAAGTTCCCTTTGGTGTGTTAGTTGTAGTATCGATACCTTCTACTATAGAGCTAAAATCCTACTATGATTGAATAGATGGCATATGCATCCTTCTGAGTCTGGGTTAGCTCACTCAGGATGAGATTTTCTAGTTCCACCCATTTGGCTGCAAATTGCATAATTTCATTGTTCCTGATAGCTGAATAATATTCCATTGTGTAGATGTACCACAATTTTTAAGCCCATTCTTTGGTTGAGGGAGATCTGGGTTGTTTCCAGTTTCTAGCTATTACAAATAAGGTTAGTATAAACATAGATGATGAAACTTCCTTATGATTCCGTGAAGAGGCATTTGGGTGTATACCCAGAAATGGTATGGCTGGGTCCTGAGGCAAAGCTATTCCACTTTTTCTAAGTTATCGCCAGACTGACCTCCATAGTGGTTGCACAAGCCTGCACTCCCACCAGCAATGGAGTAGGGTACCACTTTCTCCACACCCTCGCCAGCATGTGCTGACATTTGAGCTTTTGATCTAAGCCATTCAGACAGGTGTGAGATGGAATCTCAGAGTCGTCTTGAGTTGCATTTCTCTGATGACTAAGGATGTTGAACATTTTTTCAAGTGTCTTTCAGCCATTAGGGATTCCTCCTTTGTGAATTCTCTATTTAGCTCTGTCCCACATTTTTTGATTGGATTATTTGGTTTCTTGACATTTAATTTCTTGGGTTCTTTGTAGATTTTGGATATTAGCCCTCTGTCAGATGTGGGGTTGGTGAAGATTTTCTCCCAGTCTGTAGGCTGCCATTTTGTTCGAATGACAGTGTCTTTTGCCTTACAGAAGCTTTTCAGTTTCATGAGATCCCATTTCTTGATTGTTGATCTCAGGTCATGAGCTGTTGGTGTTCTGTTCAGGAAGTTGTCACCTGTGCCAATGCGTTCAAGGGTTTCTCCCACTTTATCTTCTAGTAGATTTAGTGTGACCGGCCTTATGTTAAGGTCTTTGATCCACTTGGACTTAAGTTTTGTACAAGGTGATAACTATGGGTCTAATTTCATTCTTTTACAAGTGGACATCCAGTTGGACCAGCACCATTTGCTAAGATGCTGTCCTTCTTCCATTGTGCCGTTTTGGCATCTTTGTCAAAAATTAGGTGGCTGTAAGTGTGTGGGTCTATTTCTGGATCTTCAATTCAATTCCATTGATCTACTGGTTTGTTTCTATACCAATACCATGCTGTTTTTACAACTATTGATCTGTAGTACAGATTGAAATCTGGGATGGTAATACCTCCAGATGTTTTTTTATTGTACAGGATTGATTTAGCTATTCTGGGCTTTTTGTTGTTCCATATGAAATTGAGAATAGCTCTTTCCAAGTCTATAGAAAATTGTGTTGGTATTTTGATAGGAATTACATTGAATCTATATATTGCTTTTGGTAGGATGGCCATTTTTATTATGTTGATCTTACCTATCCATGATGATGGGAGATCTTTCCATCTTCTAAAGGCCTCTTCCATTTCTTTCTTCAAGGGCTTGAAGTTCTTGTTGTACAGGTCCTTTACTTGCTTGGTTAGAGTTACCCCAGGTATTTTATATGGTTTGTGGCTGTTGTGAAGGGGGTTGTTTCCCTTATTTCTTTCTCAGCCCATTTGTTTTTTGTGTAAAGAAGGGCTTCTGATTTTTTTGAATTAATTTTGTATCCAGCCACTTTGCTGAAGGTGTTTATCAGCTGTAAGAGTTCTCTGGTGGAATTTTTGGGGT
>CAJQZJ010024006.1:0-13931 GCA_907164525.1 Lophiomys imhausi | reverse complement strand
TGTGTGTGTGTGTGTGTGTGTGTGTGTGTGTGTGTGTGTGTGTGTGTGTGTGTGTGTGTGTGTGTATGTGTGTGTATGTGTGTGTGTGTGTGTGTGTGTGTGTGTGTGTGTAAACCCTGATGATCAAATCCGTAGGCTTGTTAATAAATGCCTTTACCCACTAGGCCATTTTACCAGTGCAATATTTCCTTACAATGAAAAAACTCATTTTTAGACAGTTTTCTCTGACACACTAATGAAGTGTTCATATACATTCATAATTGACATATTGTTACTTACTTCAAGAAAAGTGAAACAATGAATTTACTGTGTCAACTCATCAAGAAGATGAAGGATAAATAAGTTTTATGCCACAGAAAATAGGATTTCTCTGGTTCTTTCTAGCTGGTCCAAATTGCTGTTGTGGACAAGGTCTGTTAAAATGGGAATCATTTTGTAATATGTCCAGCTCTTTCAACTGTCCTGGATTTCCTGGAGTTCAGTTGGGATTAGGAGCAATTATGTAAGAATAAGAAAATCTTAAAAACAGAAATGGATTATTTCATTCCCTTCTGGGAAGACAGCTTTGCCAACAGAAAGGTGCTCACAGGCAGAAGTCTCCTCTGAGAACAGGACATGTTATTTTCCTATGGTATGGCATGTAAGTTGTTCTTATGTCTATGTGTCCTTCCAGGTGGAAGTCTTCCCACACTGTGGGCCACTCCGCTCCAGGGCCTCTTTGAAAGCGATCCTTTCTAGTTCAAAGTATCTGGTAACTGATACTTTGCGTTTGCATGCTAGTTGAAAATGAAATGCTTTGGGACTGGCCAGTGTAGCTGTGTAATTCATTATGAGATGTAGAAATGTCTGGGGTGAGGCAAGCAAGCAACCAACGAGCATTCATTTTGTCCAGGAAACATCAAGATCAATACATAAGACATGCAACATTTATGAAACACTGTGTTGTCTCTGCTCTCTAGGGGAAGGAGTAGATATTGCAGGATCTCTTTCTGCTAATAGTACCCATGCGATGATCAAATGACTGTTTAACACATGAGGCTGGCCTTACCTTTCTATCTGTTAGTGGCAACAATAATGTTTGATCTTTTTTACCTTCCTTGGCCAGGTATCCTAATGCTCTATAGTTTGATTCTAGCATCTATCTTGCAATATACGTAGATTTAAATCTATCAGCTCTGCCAATCTATCATCTATCTATCATCTACCAATCACCTATCTACCTATCAACTATATATATCACCTATCTATCTATACATATCTCTCATTTCTATCACCCACACTTATCTATTTATGTATATCTATCATCTATCTGCCCCCACACACCCCTACTCCTTCCTCTTTCCTGATCCAGTTGATTATCATCTAAGCCATTTGGGGATGCTCTAATAGATGTGAATGGAATGATTGACAATATACTCATTAACATTATATCTCTTATGAATCAATCAGAAGAGCCCAGGTATATATAGAGAGAGCTGGGATAAACCAAAGGTGCCATATACATTATTCTCTTCAAAATCTCACTGTTGTGTGTCACAAAGAAAAACCTAATGACAATGTAACTAATATTTAATGAGGAAATTATTCACACAATAATCAAAACACAAATGGTATTGCTTCTTAAAGGGGATCAGTGTTAGATGATATTCTTACAAATGTCTTAAACAGCGATGGTTCTGAATTTAACATTTATAACCATCTCAAGGCTTGGTATTCAAGTAGTTACTTTTCTTGAAGTGGCAGCAAAGTGATCAGGAGATGAGACCTGATAGCTTGGACACAACAGTTAGCCATATAGATCCTATACAAGTCATCATCATTTCCAAGTGTGACATCATCATTGCCAAGTGTGACATCATCATTGCCAAGTGTGACATCATCATTGCCAAGCATGACATCATCATTGCCATGCATGACATCGTCATTGCCAAGCATGACAGAATGAAAGCATCATGTGTGTGGAGCAATATGTGTATGCTTCCCCAAGTCACCCTCCGATGAAGAAGGGATGATGTGAAACAGCGCTGACTGCCCTGTGCTCACACAGAGTGAGATAGGATGGTGAGTGATTTCAACATCTAATCCTACCTGCAGCCTTCATAGTGCATGATGGGCTCAGGTCACTGTGTATGACCATGAGTTCCTCGCACACAGCTTTAAACATCACCATTGTAAGTGTCCGTGTGCACTTCCACAAAGCCACAGACTTTGGACTCCAAACACATTGAACTGTGCTAAAGTAGTAGATTGGAGGTTTCAATTTGTTTGAACTTTACTCTTTCAATTAGTTCTTTGAGAATTCTGTATAATGAGTTTTGATCAAATTCACCCATATTTTTTGTTTCAAGAAGGTCATATCAATTAATGTTAATTTTTAAAATATTAGTATGACTATCTGCAAGGACAAGCTCTCTCAAGTATTCTACTGAAAAGAGTTAGAAAACCAATCACTTAGAGAAACCAAATAAAAAATAAACAAGACTAGAGAGATGGCTCACTGGTTATGAATACTTGCTATTCTCCCAGAGGACCTAAGTTCAGACCCTAGCACTCATATTGGCCCACAGTTCCTTTTAACTCCAGTACTAAAGGATCCAACAACTTATCTGCCTTCCATCAGAACCCCGCCCCACATGCATATACATATTAGTAAGCAAACGCACATGGATCAAAATAATAGATCTTTTGTAAAAACTACTCTAAGGACTCTCTTGCATGTGCCATAACAGCTGCTAGCAACCTTGAACTCTTTGTCTTTGTAAAGGAAAAAAAAACTCGATTAAGAGATGAGTTTCTGCGCTATTGAAGCTCATGTGTAAAGAGCTTACAAAGTAAGCATGAGGACCCAAGTTCAATCCCTCCAAAACCCAAGTAAAAGTGGGATAGAGTAGCATAAGTGTCTACTGTCACATGTGTCTACAAGATGGGAGGCAGAGACAGAACACCTAGAAACTCACAGGCTAGCAACAACTACAAACAATAAGAGAGACCCTGCCTTCAACAAGATGGAAGACAAGGAAGGCCTAACCACAGAGGCTGTCTACTAACCTCCCCATGTATACATGCACATGCGTGTACACACACAATAAATTCTAAAAAAAAAAAAACTTGAGTTCTGAAAAGAATACTTCAAATCTATCAACATAGAAACTATAAGCATCAATCCAAGTAGGCAACATGTGCCTAATCTGATCTCACCCACATGGCATCTACGTTGTATCCTATGGGGATATTTTTCTATCCTACTGTCCAAAGGCCCATTTCTTTTTTATTTTATTTTATTTTATTTAATAGTTCAGGTTCATCTCCATCATAGTGCCCTCTTTCCAACCCTCCCAGTCCCGCCCTCCCACCCTCTAACCCTATCCCTTCCACTCCACTCCTCTGGAGTGGACTGTCCCTACATACAGTCCCCCACCCCAGTTGAGCAGTCATATGAGGGCCAAGAGCTTCCTGATACACTGGGGGCCTACAAGGCAGCAACACTAGGGCAAAGTGTCTCACTGACAGGAAACAAAGTCTGTGTTCTTGTTCCCTTTGGTGCATTAGTTGTAGTATAGTTATCCTGTACTATATGGCTAAAATCAGACTATAAGTGAATAGATGCCATGTGCATCCTTCTAAGTCTGGGTTAGCTCACTCAGGATGAGCTTCTCTAGTTCCATCCATTTGGCTGCAAATTGCATGATTTCATTGTTTCTGATAGCTGAGTAGTATTCCATTGTGTAGATGCACCACAGTTTTTTAATCCATTCTTCGGTTGTGGGACATCTGGGTTGTTTCCAGTTTCTAGCTATTACAAATAAGGCTGCTATGAACATAGATGAGGAAACTTCTCTCTATCAACATAGATGGAGAAAACAAGATATTCCATGACAAAATCAGATTTAAACAATATCAACCTACAATTCCAGCCCTACAGAAGGATCTAGAAGGAAAATTCTAACGCAGAGAAGATAACTACAACCAAGAAAACAGAGGAAACAAAAAACTCCACTGCAGCTAAACCAAAAGAAACACAGAACCACCACCTACACCAAAATAATAGGAAATAACAACCTTTGGTCATTAATATCCATCAACATCAATGGACTCAACTCCCCAATAAAAAGACACGGGCTTACTGACTGGATCTGTAAACAAGACCCATCATTTTGCTGCATACAAGAAATGCATCTCACTAGCAAAGATAGATGCTACCTCAGAGTAAAGGGCTGGGAAAAGGTTTTCCAAGCAAATGGACCCAGGAAGCAAACTGGAGTAGCCATCTTAATATCAAACAAAATAGACTTCCAACTGAAGTTAATAAAAAAAGATAGAGAGGGGCATTACATACTCGTTAAAGGAAATATTCATCAAGAGGATATCTCAATATTGAATATCTATGCCCTAAATACAAAGGCACCTACATTTGTAAAAGAAACTCTTCTGAAGCTTAAATCACACATCGATCCCCACACATTAGTAGTGGGAGACTTCAACACCCCACTCACAACTATGGACAGATCATCAAGACAGAAGCCAAACAGAGAAATAGTGAGTCTAACAGAGATCATGAACCAAATGGACCTAACAGATATCTACAGAACGTTTCACCCAAACATAAAAGAATACACCTTCTTCTCAGCAACTCACAGAACCTTCTCCAAAATTAACCATATAGTTGGACACAAAGATAGCCTCAACAGATACAAGAAAATTGAAATAACCCCTTGTATCTTATCAGACCACCATGGAATAAAGCTGGACTTCAACAACAACACAAACAACAGAAAGCCTACACATACATGGAAACTGAACAACTCTTTACTGGATGACTACTGGGTCAAAAACCCATTTCTAATGATGTTCTCTTGTACTTTGTATCAGATTTACATATCAAAGATCTAACATCTTCAGTTAGCATTTTGAAGCTTTTATTAAACTCTATTTGACTTCTGAGATTATGCATAAATGAAGGCAGGTTTGAGAACTCCTGCTGATCAGCATTGCATATTTAATTCTCTTCTACTGAGGGAGGGAAGGTCTCAGAAGCATAAAATTCCATCTCTAAATATTTTGTAACTGAGCCAAGCTGTTGATTTTCTTGCTCCCATGAGACAACAAAGGGCTGAAAAACTCAAGCAAACTCCTGCTATGCACCATGCTTCCATTGGGTGTAGCTATGATATTAAAAAGATATTTATCTCTACCTGTCTACACCGGACATTTAGGGATCTGTGGGACTTTCTTTGTCTTTAGTATTAAATAGTTTTAATTAGAAAAACAAAGTATTTCCAAACCTGTCATGTCAAGATGGATTTCATTATGTCTTTTTATTCCCAAAGGAAGAAACCTATAAAGTTAAAACCTGTGCTGAAAATTTAATTAATGATTATTTCCACATAGTTTGCTTCATGCTTAACTTTTTAACATAATCATGTAGTTCACATCTAGTTCAATGCCTTCTGTGTACATAAAAGGGTACACTGAGATTAAGATAAAGAAAATGCAAGGGCTGGGAAAATGGCTCAGTCCATAAAGAATTTGCCACACAAGTATGAGGACCTGAATACAGACACTCAGCTAGCATGTAAAAGCCAGGCATAGTGGTGTGTGACTATAATCCTGGCTCTGAAAAGGGGGGGACAGGCAGATCCCTGAAAATATTGGCCAACCATTGTCACCAAATTGCTGAGTTTCTGCTTCAGCAGGAGACTGTCTCAAAAAATAACATCACACACACACACACACACACACACACACACAGAGAGAGAGAGAGAGAGAGAGAGAGAGAGAGAGAGAGAGATCTATTCAATGACAGTTATGACAGTTCTGGGCACAATGTCTTAAGATGTCTATTTATACTAAAGGGGGAAAAAGCCCACAGTATTTCTCCTAAAATGGAAAGGCAGCTTTCATGTCGAGAAGAAAACTGTTACTGCCTTTCTTAACAACACCATATGTCTCCAAGTGGATCATGATGCAGTCAGTTCCCAGAGCGATGTTCTGCATGGGAGCTAACCAAATCAAGGCACAGGCTTTGCTCCACATGCACTCCCTGCTTAACCAATGCCTTTGCATCTTCTTCATTATTTAAGTGTCCTCAGGAAGGGTCTTCCTGCTTTTCCAGCATCCTCCCCAAACAACCAAGTCAGGACAAAAGCCCTAACTATGCCATTGAAATATCTCTCCTTTCCTTACATTTTCCCCTCTGTATGACTTCACTGTGTTTTATAGAATTCAGAAGCCAAATTTCCAAACTCTCTGATGGATTTCAATGACTGATGTGCTGTAGCAGTAACTATTGAAATCCAGAATATAAATATGCATATATGTGTTTGTATATATAATATAAATATGCATATATGTATATTTATATATACTATATTGCAAATATAGTATATATAATATAAATATGTATATGCATATATAAACATATATGTACTTATTTCCACTGAGACAGTTCATCATCAAAAGAGCAATAAATTAACCAACATTCACCAGAAACTTCTTTATACACTACAATTTTTCTCAGCTCAGCACTTCATTCAATCTTAATTTTTTAATGTATTAAAGTATAATACTATTTTTGGAGGCAGAGTCTCAAGTAGCCCAGTCTTTATGTAGTTGAAGATGACACTGAACTCCTGATCCCCCTGCCTCTACCTCCCAAGTGCTGGAATGACAGGTGTGACCCACCATGACTAGGTCTTATGAGACACTTCTTCAGTGTGATCATCCAACGTCACACACCTTTCTTTTTTGCACCCTGCCAGATTAAACCAAGTTAGTGTTCATAACTCTGATAGACGTGATATATTTTTTATGTTAAATGTAACTCTTGATAACATAAGGTGGGTATCTTTTTACAATGCATATAAAAATCTTAAGATTTCTGCCTTGAGAAAATATAAAATGCTATGGGATAGAAAAGATTGGAGCTTTTAATAATTTCTCAAAGTGTCACTTGCATTATTGCAAAATATAAAGTTTCTGCACTCAGATTTCATGACTGTTGAATTGACATAAAGATTCTAAATGCTTACATGTCTTTGCACATTTTTCTTACAAGCAGAAAGTGGGGTTTGGAGTCCAGCAGGAGCCTCTCATCGCTGCATAAACAGTTAATAAATGGCAGATGAAAGACTCAAAGCTCATGTTTAGAGTCACAAGCATCCTCATCTCAAGTATACCTGCACTTTGCTCTTGTAATCCACTTCAGAGAATCAGCAGCACAAATTTAAACACAGGCCAATGAAGAGGCACCAAGAAAGTCTGGGAATGAGTTAGCTATTAAACAGTGTTTAAACACACATATTGATGGGCTGGGGAGTCGGCTCTGTGGGTAAAGTGCTTGCTATATACAAGCATAAGGGTCAAAGTTCAAATCCCAACATCCATGTAAAAGGTAGGCATGGCTATACACAGGAGGATGGAGACATGTTCAGGTTCGTTCGTCCCTGGAGCTCATTCGTAAACAGTATAACCAAAATGGGAGCTTCAGGTTCAGTGAGAAACACTGTCTCAAGAGAATAAAGAGGAGACTGATAAGGAAGATACCAGTGTCCTCCTTCAGCCTTCTCATGTGAGTGTATGTGTACTCACGTGCACATGTGAATACTCTATACATACTACACATCGCTCAGAGATTTGAAAAAAGGAAAATGAGAAGAATGTAGTTTTACAGTAGCACCCCATGCCTGTCCAGCACCCAACAGTACATAAATGATTTAACAATAGTCATATGCCTAGGTGTTTTTTAGTGACTTCTAATGGCATTTCTTACCTGGGATGCCTGGTGGTGTTTTCAGATATTTTCCATTAAAATGTTGAATTACCACTTCACATTTTTCAGTAGATTCCATTCTGGGGGGAAAAAAGTATGAGGAGGTAAATGTGAGATTATATACTTTTGTCAAGTTGCTCTTATAAAAATAAGGAACAAAGGGTAACAGGAAAGGGATGGAAAGTTTGATTTGAGATATGTACATGAATTATCATCTGTTGCCATAGCTACCATGGGGAGCTGATGGGACATTGTAAGGTTATTATTTCTCCATGTTTGCCCAGGTGGATGTCATGGAGCTAACCTGAGACATATTCTGCCTTACACACAAGACCTCTTGACAGATAAAAGCATTCTAGATTTTTACGAAATGACTGAATTAGCAACCATGCATGAGAGGCAAGTCCTATCAGTTGGGGCACAGAGGCTGGAGGAGATAAGCTCTCTCTCCAGCAGGTGGCGGATGGAGGTGGGATCTGGACCAACACCCAGCCATGGTTAAGACTCGTGCTGTGCTAACAACTCAGCCATACTGTGAGGGCGAAGGACTTTATTCAAATAACTTGTTGCCTGTGCCAGTGATGTGCCAGTGATCAGCGGAACAGTTATCAGCACTGTGGGACTTTTACTGAAAAGTCACTGTGTGAAAGATACCTAGAGAGAGCTATTTGGGGCCCCTACATATATAGAGGAATCTAAAAGCATGTACACCTATAGTTTCTTCATCTTAGAGTTTTGGCTATTCTATTCTCTTTCATTTTCAATATTAGATGCCAATAGTCATAAAATGACGTTTTTGTGTAAAATTTCAGAATCTCATGTACAATCTAGGGAGAGATCTATTCAGCCATCCCAGCATCAAGCTAATCTTGGAATGGTTGCTATAGGTCAGGTACATCTTCATGAATTAAAAAATTAATGTATATGGTCTTCACTTTGTTGTCTCTATAATTGTGAGTGAGTGTGTGTGTGTGTGTTTGTGGGTGTGTGTATGATGTATTGCATGTGTATGGTGTATGTGTGTATGCATATCTGTGTGGCTGCCACCCAGCTTGGTTTTGAGGTAAGGTCTCTCATTGGCCTGAAACTCACTATGCAGCCTGGGCCAGAAAGAGTCCAGGCTGTCACCTGTCCCCACCTCCCCAGATCTGGGTTGCAGGTGCTCGCCACCACACCTGGCCTGTTACCAGGGTTCTGGGATTTGAAATCAAGTCCTGGTGCTTGCAAAGCAAGTGCTTTACTGATGGAGCCACATCCCTAGCCAGCATCATAATGTTCAATTTTAACTAATGAAAACAAATTAAAGAGTTGGAGTCACAGGTGGCTGTGAACCATTCCAGGTAGGTGCTGGGAACTGAACACATATTCTCTGGAAGAGCAGTAAATGCACTTAATTAAAGACCCATCTCTCCAACTTCATAAATGAGAATTTAAATATATTTAAATACATATATATAAACAGAGAGAAAGAGAGGGAGAATTTCATTCATTACTTAATGAGAAGAACCCTCAAACTATATTCTTACTATTACTATTTATGTAAGTTTTATTTTTTAAGTAGGAAACTTCCCTTTCTAGGAACAAAAGAATTCTAATTCTGTCTCCCTATCTTCCCACATGATCTACTCCCTGTTGCCTCTTCCAGGAAAAGCTTCTTCCTAGCAAAGACATGAATGAGAGAGAAAATGGGAACCCTTAACTCCCACAGATAGTACATTAAGGGAATTTTACTCTCGGAGTTAAAGACAGAAGGCTCATGCCTTGAGTCTCTTCTCCGTTAAGTCTCTCACTGAGCTCACGTAGACACCAGACAGTGGAGACTAAATGTTGCTTGCAAAGCCCCACACATCAAATCCTTTCCTTTTGTCCTAAAATGACGTCTAATCCTGAACAAAGACCAAACATAGATGGAGGTTACAATGTGCAATTGCTGATTTGAGGAAAAATACAGAACAAGCTAAAAAGAAAATGGGCTGCTATCCACTCCACGCGCCTAGCCTATTTTTACTCTGGTTTGAAAGTTTCATGTCTTCCCTTCTGGGTTCTAAATGTGATCATCTTTTCTTAACGCCGTTTTACAACCGTGGCAGGCCTGATGGGGGCTCTTTCTGGGAACACAAAGGCAGAGCATAGATGGCTTCACTTTGGGTTCATTCAGGTCTAACATATTAGGTGTCTGCTGTGAGCCATTAGAGACTCTGCTCTGAGAAAGTAAATGCAATAAAAGTCTGTTTTCTGTGGCGTCAGCACGTGGCGTCGAAGCATGCTACATTGTACCACTCAGCAGTGACAATTTCATTTGCATGCATGGGGCCACATCCAAACAAGGTGAAGCTGCCCCAGCAATGACCACTAAGGCCTCCAGGAACTGCCAAACTGGCAGGGGCAGTGTCTGGAAACAGAACAAAAGCGAGACCTGTAGGTGAACACGCATATTAGCCAGGACATGCCGATTTTCTTCTCAAGTTTCACAATTAAGTGCTGTGAGAAGCTTCCAGCTCAAGCTATCTGAAATCTGGCCCATGCCTGCTTTGAAACTGACTCAGGGCCCCTCAGGAATGTTTGAAAAGACAGCACCTGCAGCAGCTGCCTTTACAAGCCCCTTCTAACCATCCTGGCTCACTACAGTGTCTCTATTCTTCTAGGAGGTACCTAAGGCTCCCTGTGCACTGCAGAACAGCTCCAGGGTGGGACTCACTGTTCACCTGACAATGCACTAACCAGCCACTTGTGAGGCTCCAATCACTGTGTAAAGCTTCAGGGGTTTTGCCAGGTCTGCTGTTTAAATACAAACACACATTCAAGGTACTGTTTCTTTCTTGTCTCATGACTTGCAAGTGCTAACTTCAGTCATTTGTAACATACTAAAGGATTCTGTTATTGCTGCTGGAGCTGCATCCTCCTCTTTCTCCTCCTCTTCCTCCTCCCACTCCTCTTCTTTTTCTTCTTCCTCCCCCTCCTCTTCTTTTTTTCATTTTTTTCCTTTATTTTTTATTTCTTCAAGTTACATCTCAATCGCAGTCCCCTCCCTATTCCCCCTACAGTCCCACCCTCCCACCCTCAACTCCCCATCCTCTTCCCTTTTATTTTTCTTTAAAGTTTAAGGTATATCTTATTTCCCCCTACAGTTTCCCCTTTCAGTCCAACAAATGGCTCTTTCTCTTATAATAACAAATACAATACAGTACAACAGAGGTAATTAGGCCACAGTTATGAGGGTTATATGGCTTAACGTACATTCCCAATGACCAGTCCATATGTATTTGGTACCTGACTTTAACATTCTACTATCTAAATATCTCCATGAGTTTAAAGTTCTATATCTGACTCAACATTCATACTAATTGCAACACAATTTTAAAAGTATCTTCTTAGATGTATAACACTCTCTTGACTCCTAAACAACTCAAATTTTAATTATGAGACTCTATCTATCTGTTCTTCAATCACCTCAGAGATCTGAGAGGGATAAATATATTTGATCTTATAGGAAGTACAGGGCCTGCAGCTTCCCAAACTAAGAAATGACATACCAGTGGCTGCCTGGACAGTTCCCATTTTCTTTCCATACATTACAGCATCGATCTTCAGTCCTTTGGCCCCGCTTCTCTGACAGACATTGATTGTAGAGCAGGGGTTATGAAGGACTTACCTACCCTGTCTTGGCAGAGCTAGGCTGTCGACTTACCTGCTTCAAGGTTTTGTCCTTTTTGGACAGCATTCTGTCTACAGTTGGAGCAAGGGGCTTTTCCTACCAAGAGACAGGCTTGCGACTACTTCAATCATCTCCCACTGGAGATTCTTTGATGCTCATCTTCTACTTGGAGGAGAATAGGGGGTGCTATCAGGAGTTGATATGTCTTGATATAAAAAAATGTAAAGTTGAGAAAACATCTTTGAATGCCATATTCTGCAGATCTCTTGAGGTTTTTGAAGAGGCCCTATCTATCTCTTATATTAGGGTAAGCAGATGTTGCTTGTCTCTTGCCGGTTTATTTCTGATTAGCTTAGCAAGTAACTATAATAGGCTGTCATAGTACCTAACAGAATGACCGGCTTGCATAACCATTAGTTTGCATTTCTTAATTATCCTAAACAGTTTATGACAGTTAGTAGTAAAAGGCCGAAACATCACATTTCATTTTTTTTCTTTACCTCCTAACCCTTCCATCCCATTTCTCTGGGGTGGGGTGTCCTTATATAACAGTCCCTCATCTCAGTGGAGAGGTCGTATGAGGGCCAAGAGCCTCTTCATTCATTGGGGATCTACGAAGCAGTACCATCAGTGAAAAGTGTCTCGTTGCCCGGGAGAGATAACTACTAAGCAAACAAATCAATAAGCATACAATAGATAAAAAGGACTAAAAAATAGAAAAAATATAACTTATATAAAAAAAGATAAAGAATAAAAATTAAAAATAAGAAGTCTATGTCCAAGTTCCCTTTGGTGTGTCAGTTGTAGTATTGATACCTTCTACTATATAGCTAAAATCCTACTATAAGTGAATAGATGCCATATGTGTCCTTCTGAGTCTGGGTTAGTTCATTCAGGATGAGCTTTTCTAGTTCCATCCATTTGGCTGCAAATTGCATAATTTCATTGTTCCTGATAGCTGAATAATACTCCATTGTGTAGATGTACCACAGTTTTTTAACCCATTCTTCGGTTGAGGGACATCTGGGTTGTTTCCAGTTTCTAGCTATTACAAATAAGGCTGCTATAAACATAGATGAGGAAATTTCCTTATGATTCCGTGAAGAGGCATTTGGGTGTATACCCAGAAGTGGTATGGCTGGGTCCTGAGGCAGAGCTATTCCAAGTTTTCTAAGATATCACCAGACTGACCTCCATAGTGGTTGCACAAGCCTGCATTCCCACCAGCAATGGAGTAGGGTACCCCTTTCTCCACACCCTCGCCAGCATGTGCTGTCCTTTGAGTTTTTTATCCTAGCCATTCTGACAGGTGTGAGATGGAATCTCAGAGTTGTCTTGAGTTGCATTTCTCTGATGATTAAGGATGCTGAGCATTTCTTCAAGTGTCTCTCAGCCATTAGGGATTCCTCCTTTGTGAATTCTCTATTTAGCTGTGTCCCCCATCTTTTGATTGGATTATTTGGTTTCTTGGCATTTAATTTCTTGAGTTCTTTGTAGATTTTGGATATTAGCCCTCTGTCAGATGTGGGGTTGGTGAAGATTTTCTCCCAGTCTGTAAGCTGCCGTTTTGTTCGAATGACAGTGTCCTTTGCCTTACAGAAGCTTTTCAGTTTCATGAGGTCCCACTTATTGATTGTTGATCTCAAGTCCTGAGCTGTTGGTGTTCTGTTCAGGAAGTTGTCACCTGTGCCAATTAGTTCGAGGGTTTCTCCCACTTTTTCTTCTAGTAGATTTAGTGTGACCGGCCTTATGTTAAGGTCTTTGATCCACTTGGACTTAAGTTTTGTACAAGGTGATAAGTATGGGTGTAACTTCATTCTTTTACAAATGGACATCCAGTTGGACCAGCATCATTTGTTGAAGATGCTGTCCTTCTTCCATTGTGCCATTTTGGCTTCTTTGTCAAAAATCAGGTGGCCATAAGTGTGTGGGTCTATTTCTGGATCTTCAATTCGATTCCATTGATCTACTGGTCTGTTTCTATACCAATACCATGCTATTTTTATAACTATTGCTCTGTAGTACAGCTTGAAATCTGGGATGGTAATACCTCCAGATGTTTTTTTATTGTACAGGATTGATTTAGTTATTCTGGGCTTTTTGTTGGTCCATATGAAATTATGGAACAACATGAGACTAGCTCTTTCCAAGTCTATAAAAAATTGTGTTGGTATTTTGATAGGAATTGCATTGAATCTATATATTGCTTTTGGTAGGATGGCCATTTTTATTATGTTGATCCTACCTATCCATGAGCATTGGAGATCTTTCCATCTTCTAAAGGCCTCTTCCAGTTCTTTCTTCAAGGGCTTGAAGTTCTTGTTGTACAGGTCCTTTACTTGCTTGGTTAGAGTTACCCCCAGGTATTTTATGTTGTTTGCGGCTATTTTGAAGGGGGTTGTTTCCCTTATTTGTTCCTCAGCCCATTTGTTTGTTGTATAAAGAAGGGCTTCTGATTTTTTTGAATTAATTTTGTATCCAGCCACTTTGCTGAAGGTGTTTATCAGC
>CAJQZJ010024000.1:0-12323 GCA_907164525.1 Lophiomys imhausi | reverse complement strand
AAACAGGACCCAAAGGCTGAAGATTGATGCTGGAATGTATGGAGAGAAAATGGGAACTGTCCAGGCTGTCATTGGTATGTTCTTTCTTAGTTTTGGAAGCTGCAGGCCCTGCACTTCCTATATAAGCAAATATATTTATCCCTCTCAGGTCTCTGAGGTGGTTGAAGAATAGACAGCTAGAGTCTCATAGTTCAATTTTGAATTGTTTAGGAATCAAGAGGGTGTTATAGATCTAAGAAGATACTCTTAAAAGTGTGTTGCAAGATAGTATGAATGTTGAGTCACATATAGACCTTTAAACTCATGGAGTTGGTTAGATAGTAGAATGTTAAAGTCAGGGGCCAAATATGTATAAACTGGACATTGGGAAAGTATACTGGGCCATTTAACTCTCATAAATGTGGCATATTTATATCTATTGTTTTGTATAATACTGTTATAAGAGAAGGAACCATCTGTTGGACTGAAAGGGGAAACTTCTGGGGGGAAGAGGGTGGAAGGGCGGGATAGGAAGGGGGAATAGGGAGGGGTTTGTTACTGAGATGTAACTTGAAGAAAAAAAAATAAAGTATTAAAAAAAAAAAAAAAGAAACAAAGTGTCTGGCCTGACATTGTTTTCAGCTGCTAAGTGGGCGGAGCCCAAATTAAGCTGAAACAGAGTTCCTCCTATTTAAGGACAGTGCGTGGAGCCCAGAAAGAGAAGAGGCCCCTGATGCTAGAGAGCTCCAAGAGTCCTGCTGAAAAAAGGGCTGGCCATCATTTGATGGCCAGATCTCCCTGAGGCAGAAAGAAGCTGGTGAGCAAAGAAAGCCTGAGCAAGACACCAAAAGGTCAAGGACTAAACCCTGTGGCTCAGCTTTTGCCTAGAGGGGTTTGATCTGTTCGAACAGTGGCCTAAAGGAAACTGTGCCTGGCTTTAAGGACTCTGAGGTAGAGTGGCAGAGTTGCTGATGCGAAGGGGCTGGAGTCTCCCAGAGAGAAGAAAGCATCAAGCCTTATATAAGGTGAGACTGCAATAACCAACTTACCCTGATGAACCTGCATCTGAGAGATCCAGAAAAAGGACTGCTAAGTGCGTTAAAGAATCTACAACAAAGACTGTGTTCCTGACGACTGAGGACCTGCCCCAGAGACTATATCATTCTAAAAGGTTAGGAAAATAATTATCAATAGGTTTAGTGGATAGGTTAAAGGGGTTATAGGAAAGTGTAGGATTAATAGTTAAGAAATAATTGTTATTTGTTATAAGTGAATATAGTAATAAATAAGCGTTAAATAATAATTAAAAAGTTCAGTTACACTTGTGTAAAATTCTTAGCTTGTGTCCATCACCTGGACAGCTTGGCCACCGTTATGAGCAGAGAACCAGGTCACAGCACTGAAGCACATTACTTGGATGCTGGAGTTGGTGAGCCCCTTGGTAGGGTTTCCATCTGCTGGGTTGCATCCACTGGAGTTCCCCAGCACAGGCAAACAAAAGCAAAATCAACCCTCCCTCCAAAGTACTCAGGGGTGCTTTGCCTTTCACTGGAGGCAAAGCTGATGTGTGACACAAGTAACCAAGCTTACTTTTGAAAGGGAAGAAAGAATGGGCTCACTCAGGGCAGCAGCACGTCTCTGGTTCAGATCTCTTTCCAGGATCACATGCATGCCTTTCCCCCTAAAGTTCCGGATAGCTGTCTTCCTTTCAGAGTGAGCTTAAAGATGCTGAGCGTGGCCAGGGTTGAGTATTTCCCTTTGTCAGATCATTCTTGAATCTACACGTTAACACGTTTCTGTTATATTTCAAAGCATAAACATGATCGCTCTTCAGGGGGTGCTGAGTAAGACCAGAGACAAGCGTGTTGTCTATTATTTCACCCTCCGCCTTAGACATGTTCTCATCAATGCTCCGTGGGTGTCACTTACTAAATCCTGCATGGCAAACTATAAACGCCTTTATTTCATAACAGAAGTGACTGCTAAGTGGACGCAAATTGATTCTGGAGAGGACTCTAAGTGATAATCCCCCCCAGTTTCCCAGGAAAGAAAATATACCTATTGGAGGGAATTTTCAACTTGGGTTTGAACTTACTGATGCCTTTTTAGAGTCCAAGTGGAGACTATGGTGCTTTTGTGTGCCTGTCAGATGTCTTTGCTTAATGCGGAGGGAGGAATGATAAATATGTAGAATGCTTTGATGTTAAGACCCCACAGGCCTCCGATGGGGCTGAGTAGAAGGCAGTTGACACTGTGGTTTTCATCCCTCCACAGGTATCGAGCAGATGCTTGAAAATAAATGGCACCTGTGGAGAAAGTGCCTTGTCCCTGATTATGTCACCAGAGCCTGTGTTCCCCATGTAGACTCAAGGGCGTTCAGGCTCAGAGTTCCTCCTGGCAGGAAACCGAGGGTGGGCAGGGGATAAAAGGCAGGGACTAGCTTTGTTGTGTGTTGTCTGCCAGGGAATCTGCAGGTGAGCTTAGGCAGCAGTGGCCAATGGATTCGTGGCACATGGGGCTAATCTGCAGGCAGAGATATAAAAGGAAAAAGTACTCCAGGGGTGAGGGATGGATGGATAACTCCATGTGTCTGGGCTGCCTTCCCTATGGGGCCTCTGTATTGCCACTTGTAAATGAGATGTTGGAATGGAAGATCTCTGAGGCCTATTAGTTGGAGTTGGTTAAGAGGTGACCATAATGTCCCTTCTGTGGCAGGTAGGACCTTTTGGAGGCCCTGTCTCTGCTGGCGCCCCAAGATCAACTTCTCCTCTTGGTGTGACTGGTAAGGGTCAAGTTGGTGGGGGATAGGAAAGCAGAACATTAAAGAAATGTCTGTAAGCCTGACATGTCCAATCTGCCTAAGTAAGACCTTTGGAGGACCCAGGCACTTTTACATTCCTAGACTTTTCTTCCATATATATACATATACATATATACACACACCCCAATACTGGTTAGATTTCTTATTATACATCCATGATTCATTGATTTATATATTTTTTCCTTTCTAATTTTAAGAGGAATGTAAATGAAAAAGTATCACAGACCATTAAGATGTCTTTAGGAGCTAGTGAATGAGATGGCTCAGTTAGTAAAGTGATTACCACCTGAACATGAAGACCTAAGTTCAGATACCTAGTACCCATGTAGAAAACCAAGCACAGAAGCCTGGGGTAGCCTTGTGGAATTGGAAGCCTTCAGGTTCAGTGAGGGACCCTGTTTCAAGAAATAAACTGGGAAGAAATAAAAGAAGTAAAAGAAGATAGCTAATGTCAGCTTCTATCCCCAACATGTGCATCTGCATGTGTGTCTGCTCACACAGATACATCATGCAGCATGGCCACAGATATACACATATATACAACACACGCACACACACACTCATGTCTGGAGTCCGGTGCCTCATAAATATGTGTGCTTTGCTCACTGATTCCATAGGAGTCCACCAGTCACCAGAGGCTACCAGTTCAATCTTTGGGATTGCATCCCAATGACCAAACTCAACCCAGTACTAACTAGGGAGACCAAATAGAATTGAAACTTTGCTGAGTTTTGTCACATGAATTTGTCTGGGAAGGTATATGGAGGCTGTCCTAACCTCAGGGTCCTATCCCTGTGCAGCCTGGTACAAAAGGTCAGTGTGAACATTGGGGTCAGAAGCTTCTAGGCTCCTACCTTCCACACCCCTTTCCTAATTTAATGACTTTTTTGACTTGGCCACCACTTGTCGATCTGTAAAGTGAGTCTAGGTCTTCCGAGGCACTTGATAAATGGGAGCTATGTTGGAATGTCACATATAAGATGACAACAGGATTCCTATTTTTCCAGAAAGTGTCAATATGCATCATTTCCAAGAGCTCCATAAGTGCGTTCAAGTGTGGCAGGCCACACGACCCAATTACAACCCCAGGAATTATGGACTCGGTAACTGCCTCTCTGGCCCTGATATTAAACATAACACAGAGGGTATTTTTGGTTTCTGGTCTCCACCAGATTTCCCAGGCAAATCAACTGGAAATGACTGCAGAGGAGTGGACACTCCAGAGTCCTTGACCAAATTCTTTCTGTTACTTCCCTGCCAGCCAAGTTTCTGTGCTGTGGCCAATCTCAGCCTTAAGACACACTGTGCTGCTCAGCCCTGAATCAAACTAACGAGGGCTTCTGAAAGCTCCTGTAATTTTGTGTGGAAACAATGTGTTAAATTAATATTTTCTTTAGTTCAAAAGGCTGCCTTGCCCTTGGCTGAGTGCTCTTGCTACAGGGGACTAGGGAGTGACCCCTGGCCAGGGGGCTTTGCAGTGTGGGGACAGGGAAAGGGAATTTGGGGACACTGTTAGCATATTTCCATCTAAGGGTTAGGAAATTCCATCTATAGTTGTTAGCATCCAACTCTCTGTGAGGGTGTAGAGATTTCCCGCTTCCCCTAAGTGACCACTCCTCTCTTGTTCAAGGCTGACTTGTGTTCACCAGAGCCCAGTTATCAGTTGAATACAATAGGACCTGCTTCCTAGACTAGGGGTTCTCTTAAGTTAATTTCTAACATATATGGCTAGGTGGTGACTCTGTTTTATTTAAGATGGAAGGAAGAAATCAAAGGGATGGACAGAAGGCCCTCATGTACCCTGCTTACAGAGAAGCTGTCACAGGTCCCTAACCTGGTCCATCTCACTCAAACCATGTGGCCCAAGACCATCATACTTGTTATCTCCTCTCAAGGCCTCACAGCCAATCCGAGAACTTGCCTTCTTCCTTGTCTTCTCTGAATGATTTCACCATTTGTTGCACATGTCCCCTAGAACCTACCCTAGCTTGTGTATCTTTAGCTGGACAAGTGTGAAGAGAGATGCCGGGGCCCAGGTTGGTACTAGACACGAACTCTGCAGAGGGTGAGACCCATCTTTGTCCCTAGGGAGCTTGAGTTTAGCAGAGGGGCCTCACCTCACACTGTCCTGCTTTTCGTATGACAGCTTGTCTCTCATTTTAGTACTCCATTTACCCATTGGGTCAATATTTGCTAAGTACCATTACATGCTGGGCTAGTTCCCAAAGATGAAGCAGTAAGTGAGCTTCAGGTTAACTCAATTGCCTTCCAGGAGCCTATGTCTTGTCCTTCCCCTTCAAAGGCCATGTGCTCATGCTCCATTAGCTGAGAATCTTCTGAATCTAGTAAGTCAACATCACTCCAGGTCACATACAGATGGTGATAGTTAATCCTGATTGTCAATTTGACAAATCTAGAATCACTGAAGAGACAAATTTTTGAGAGTATCTTTAAGCAAGTTTCTAAATTGATTTAACTAGAGGTATATAGGGGAGACCTATCTTATATGTGTATGGTATCTTTCCACAATCTGGAATCCTAGACCAAATAAAGGAGAGGAAGTAAGTGGCTGTACTCTCAAACTGTGAGCCAAATTAAACCCTTCCTTCCTTTAGTGATTTCTGTCAACTATTTTGTCATAGCAACAAGAAAAGTAACTAACACATAAGCTGACTATTTTTGCCTCTTTGGACCCTCTCAAAACTTCCTTACTTGGCAAACTTCAAATCATCATTCCCTCAAAAACACCTTCCTGTATACAATCTAGGACACTCTGATGGAAGCATGCTCTTGACAGTATATGGGCTCAAATCTGCCATGCTGTTCTGAGATTCTTTACTTAGAAGCCATTCTCTCCTGCAGTGCCAAGGCCATGCCTTGGGCTATCTTTCTTTGTCTTCCAATACTCAGCTCAGAGCACTGTACATAGGACTCTTTATCCACATTTTGCTGTTGGATTGAATATTCTACCGTACACCCAGAACTCTGTCTTCCCACCTCCTCTGCTCTGATATGAATGTACAAATTTAATATGTAAATGAAAGAGTGGCCTGTTTTTAAATTTTTTTTTTTTTTTTTGGTTTTTCGAGACAGGGTTTCTCTGTATAACAGCTCTGGCTGTCCTAGACTCACTTTGTAGACCAGGCTGGCCTCGAACTCACAGAGATCCTCCTACCTCTGCCTCCCAAGTGCTGGGATCAAAGGCGTGCGCCATCAATGCCCGGCTAGAGTGGCCTGTTTTTAAAAAGAGAGAATCTGTGTATGCGAGGGAGGTCTGTAAAGAAGGAAGGTTGGAAAAGAAAGAGAAGAAAATCTTAGGTCCACTTTGGGACCAGGGATGAAGGTAGTGGGGAATCACTTCCTTCCAGGCTGGGGTGATTAGCTTTTGTTAACTTGACACAAACTGGAGTCACCTTGGATTAGAGAACCCAAATGAAGAATCCATCAGATTGGTGTGTGGGCAAATCTGTAGGGAGCTGATGTGGGAGAGGCCTGGCCCATTGTGAGTGGTGCCATCCCTGCCTGGGCAGGTTGTTTGGAGAAAGCAGGCTGAGCAAGCCATAGAGAATAAACCAGTAAGCAGCACTACTCCATGACATCTACAACAGTTTCTGCCTGAGCTCCTTTCTTAGCTTCCCTCTTTCCCTTACCCAGAGACTGGGTAAGCCAAATAAACCTTTTCTTCCCAAGTTGCCTTTGGTTATGATATTTATCAAGCAACAGAAAGAAAGCCAGGACACAGACTTTGGGCATCTAAGGACCCCACCCCTGCAGACACTAAGGGTTTTCAGATTCTGTGGACTTGTTACCTGCTGAAGAGTCAAAGCTACCCAGAGAGTTTTTTGGTCTCCCTCTCCCAACCCCCTCTCTCCTGTCAGAAGTTTAGAGCTTCTAAACTGAGTACTGCCTTTGTTTGCACATGGTCCTGGTATCTGCTGGAACACTTCCCAAACTCGGAATGTCTAGGCCTAGGAGACCTTGAAAACTCTTAATTGATTAAATAAACGAGTGAGTGATTAAGGAATAAAATTAAGCTGAAACAGTTGACAAAGTAAAATTAGGCTATGTCAGGTAATCATAGAGGAAGATTAATGTTCTCACATCTAAGGAGCCCCCAGTAGTTCAGAAATGGCTCAAGTCACAGAAAGCCACCAACGCTCTTGTTTGGATGGCTATGAGATCAAAAGTTGTAGCATTCCCCCAGATGCACAAAGTCAAGTCCATGTGTCCATTTGTTGAACTTCTGTTTCCTGAGGATCCAACAGGACCAGAGGTTCTTTGTCTGTGTGGGACACACCAGTGAGCAAAGCACACAGGTCCCTTCCAGGGCTCCTCTTCCAGCTGGAGCAACCAACAAAAGCAGTAAACATAACACATCCACAGAGTATACAGCGCCGGAGATGTTGATAAATGCAAAGGACAAAGTGTAACAAAGTCAGTGGCCTGGGAGTTTAAATCCTTCAGACTAAACATTGTGGACAGAGCAGACCACATTGGAAAGAGATGAAAGACTATAAAAAATAATGTTTTATTCTTTGAAAATTTCATTATTTATATTGATCATATCCAGTTACCACTCCCTCCCTCCAACTACCCTTAGCAACGCCACCCCATCTCCCTTTCAACTTCATGTCCTCCTTTTAGTTATTATTAATCACTCCCTGAGTCCAGTTAGTGCTGTGCATATGCATATGGATGTGGATAGCATAAGCATCCTGCCATGACCATATTTATCTACACAGGGCAATGACCATCCCTTTCTCAACAGCCGTCGGCTGCCAGTACTTCCTTCAACTGCCAATGGTTCCTCCCCTGAGGCCCCGCCCCTCCCATGCTGGACTCTTGCCTGGCTTGATCTTGTGTAGCTAATCACAGATGGATGATTTTGAAGGGAGCATAAGTAGAGACCTCACAGGTGTGTCACAAATGCCAAGTGCGTGTGCTCAGCATTTCACATCACTGTCACGACTTCCATCACCACCTTCAGCCTTTTTTGTCACTGTCTTGACACTATCACCCACCTCAGCCCTGTTACTGCTGTCCTCACTGATGTCATTATTTCCCTTAGTGTGTTTCTTATGCTTCTAAGTCTAAGAACTCCTCTTTCCCCCCTTTATTTTGTGTTCCTTCTTGTGTAACTTGTGGCAGAGGAAGGACTGGAGGGGATGAACTCACAGCTGTTGGTGTCATAGGCAATATCGTTCTGTGTTTTGAGGGGACTTCCAGTCCAAAAGGCAAATGCCCCGTTGCAGTGATAGGGGCTATTGGCCTCACCTAGTGGTTGAAGCAGAGGCCTGTAGTTTAAGACAGTGTTTGGGGCCAACCTGAGCAGGCCTGAATTCCTCAAGATCCTTTACTGGAACCTCTGGGCAGTTTACTCATTCCCTTTGAGAATTCTTCCTTCTTGTTATTCTCTCTACAGATGAAATTTGGAAATTGAAACTCCTTCCTCATCTTGGCTCAGGGAGCTTCCAGGCTCCAGGCTGGCCTGGCCAGATACATCACCTTCAAGGACACAAAGGAAAGTTCAGGCCCTGTTATAATAAATAGTTTTCAGTCTTCCTGAAGTCATGCTGCTGTGTTTGGCCTCATTGATCAAAGGAGCAAGGAGAACTTTCTAGAAACAAAAATGAAGCTATTGTTAGCCGTAACTTAATGGGTGGCAGAACTGAAAGGGCTTTAGGCTCCCACTCAACCTGAACCAGGAGGTGTGTGTCATTTCTCTTTCCCAGAGACACTCGATAGATACTTAGCAACATGATGGAGGTAGACTTGTCAATCACAGGCAGTTCTAACTGAACTAATGCTGGAACTTGCTCGTAGGGGACTAAATCGAAGGACTCTTTGCTGAAATACTCTTGAGAGTTAATGATACCTCCAAAATAACGACATCTTTCCATCAGAACCTCACAGATGCTCTGACCCAGACCTGTGACTGTGGCACTAAGTGAGGGGATAGACCCTGTGCCCTTTCATTGGTTGTTATTCACAGGTGATTGTCAGCTTAACTTCTGGGCTCCTAAAAAAGAGCTTAGAGTACATGCACACACATACTATGCATATATGTACATATGCATATGTGTGTGTGTGTGTGTGTGTGTGTGTGTGTGTGTGTGTGTGCATAACTCCCGATTCTCCTAACTTCATTTCCCATCAGTGCTGAGATTACAAGCATGCTACCATGTCCAACTTATGCAGTGCTGAAGATCAATCCCAGTACCCTTAGGCAAGCACTCTACCGATGGGGCTGCATCCCCAGCCCTGCAGTGTACTTGTTTAGCTTCAAGGGTGCTCCTTGTAGGACATTAAATTTGGAAATAAATTAGATGCCTTATAACAGGGAGGGTGTTAAGTGAATCGCGACCAATGAATTCATGACATTTTGCAGCCATGAAAATGATATTGCAGAAGTATAGTCCACAGAAGTAAAATGTCTACACTTTACCAAGCCACACAGCATTGTACAGTAGGGTCCGATTTCATGAGCAGATGCACTTGTGTCTGGGTAAGTGTGTACCTGGTCTGGAGAATTCTCACATCACCTTCACACTGATGGTGGGGGCCACCCTCTTCTTTATTCCTTTGCTCCTTCCATCTCTTATGTAATGCCTCTGTCTATATGTAGATATGTATCTTACAGAATGGAGAAAGAGGGAGTCTTAAAGAGCATGCAGGGATGGAGGTAGTCTTCTGCCTGTTAAAGATGGCTCCTGACCCTTGGATCATCCAGCTTTCAGAACTGAGACTGTTCTTCAGCACCTCCCCTGCCTCCTGGGATCCACACTCATCTGGGTAGGTGGAGGAAGCGGCATGACACAACGCAGACCAGTCTATGGCTTCTAGCACCAATGCCAGACTGTGTTCCCAGACTTCTCTGAAACTCTTTTCTGTGCTGCCAGCGCTTGGGTCCCACCGAAGTGCTGACGACTCTTGCAGAAGGTGTCACAATGGCTTTGTGCCCCCCAAATAGTGCCCCCTGGGGTCTGAATTAAGACCCACGTTTCCCCGCTGGATTCCTAGCTCAGACACACGCAAGGTTCTAGGCATGAAGCACAGAGACCTGGGTGTCCTTGTGAAGGCACGTGTGTGCCTTTGCTCTAGGGTATGGAGCAGAGCAGGTGCCAGGGAGCCCAGGGAAGGCGGTGACAGTGTTGGCTATCTGCAGATCTTGCTGTGGCTAAGGTTGCCTGCTTTGCAATTACTTGAAAGCCTGGAGGCTGCGAGGCCATTTCCCTCAGCAAGTTATCATTTGGGCAGAATCAGAGGCTTGTCAGACTCTGAGCTCTGCCTCTCTGTGTGCCCGCCCGCTCCCCCCCCCTGTGTGTGCCCACCCTCTCCTCTCTCTCTCTGTGCCCACCTGCTCCTTTCTCTGTGCCCGACCATTCCTCTCTCTCTGTGTGAGCCCACTCACTCCTTTCTCTCTCTGTGTGCCCGCCCATTCCTCTCTCTCTCTCTCTCTGTATGTGTGTACCCACCCACTCTTCTCTCTCTGTTTGTGTTGTTACTGTTCTATCCTTCCAGCCTCTGCCAGCTGTAGCTGGAGGTCACCTTCATTATAAAATCCCTCTATCTATGCCCTTGTAGATGTGGGCCTCTCCAGGTTCTGTTTCCATTGTCCTCATCTGTAAATGTCCCTAGGCCTGGCAGTGGAGGGGAAGGACACCTAAACCACTTGCTTTAGCTGTAGTGTTGAGGGAACACTTTGTTTGGAAGCTAACTTGGTACCTTGGAGAAATATTTCTTGAGAAAGGCCAGCACCAGCTCATAGCCACACAGAGAAAACCCATGGAGACAACCTGCCTCACAGAAGCCAGAGTAGTATAAGAAATGTGGCAGTGAGGTACCCTCTCCTACTTTGGGGACCAGGCTCCATTTAAGATGACCTTTGTATCTTAAGGGTTTCAATGTGACATTACCATGGGGAGGTAATTTCTTAAAGAAATGAAACTCTGGAGACACAGGGACATGGCGGTGGGCTTCTTGGACCCATTAACAAACTATTTGTTTATGAGCATGCAATTGATGCCTGGGATCTAGCAGGGTTCATCACATGCCCCGTGGTCACACAGCTGAGTGACTTCCAGTAGGACTGCTGACCCAATGATTATTTGAGCCACACTACCTCAGTGAACTGTCCCTACAGGCTTATATCTTTAGGAACTTGGTTTTCAGCTAGTGGCACTTTTTGGGGAAGGTTATGAATCCTTTAGGAGGTCTTGGTAGTCCGAAAAAATTGGATAGCCCATCCCTGAGAGGCCAAGAATCTGGTACTTGTTCTGTTTACAGGGTGGTATATATCTCAAGGTAGGGTCAGGCCTTGAGAATTCTAGGAGAGCCACTGGTCTTCAGTCTATACTGGAAAACCAAGAAACTGATACACTACCATTAAAGGAATTCTGTAGCACAGGGCAAATGAACTTATTAGCAAGAGTAAAGGTGAGCAGGCAAACAGGGAAGTGTTCCATATTCCATATGCCTTTGTCTGGGCTGTGAATGGAAGGTGCTGCCTACATTTAGGGTGGGTCTTCTCCCTTAAAATTACCTGATCAAGGAAGTCCCTCACAGTTTGTATCTTAGTTGATTCTAGATCCAGTCAAGATGACAACCAAGGTTAGCCACCACAGGCCCTTCCTCCAGTTTGAATCTAGTGGAGATTTTCTTTTGGTTTCTGTATGTTTTCAAAATTCCACTTTGCCTTGAAGTTTGTAGAACATATTTGTTGTGGAGACAGTCCTGGGATATCAGTTTCCCAGTCATTTAAGATGTGCTTCCACTGTCTCTCAGCATTCATTTTTTTTTTTTTTTCAAACGAAAACTCTGCTGTCACCTAGCTTCTGTTTTTCTACTGTGTTGTATTTCTTTCTCTCTGGTTTCATTTTCAGATTTTCTCTTTTTTTGATGATTTTAAGTAGTTTGAATGTGATACTACTGAGTCTTGATTTCTTTATGTTATTGAAATATTTGTATAAATATGGGTTTAAAGTTTTTATCAAAATTTGAAAATATTTGGATGTTTGACTTCAAGTGCCCCTCATAATTCCCTGTCTCTTTCCTTCGGAGATACCAGTTACATGTGGACTTGGCCCCTTGGCATGGTTGCTCAGACCACTGGTAGTCATAATTTTTAAATGTTTGTCTTAGTTAATTTTCTGTCGCAGCGACAAAGCATCATGACCAAGGCAACATGTTTTTTAAAAGGTGTTTCATTGGGCTTTCAAGTTTCAATGGTTTAGAGTCTGTGTTGGCCAAGCAAAGGCATGGCAGCAGGAGGAGTTGAGAGCTCAAATCTTTATCCACAGGCAGGAGGAAGAGAGAGAGAGAGAGAGAGAGAGAGAGAGAGAGAGAAGGAGGGAGAGAGAGACAGACACATACAGAGAGAGGGAGAGAGAGGGAAGGAGGGAGAGAGAAAGGGAAGGAGAGAGAGAGGGAAGAAGGGAGAGGGGGAAGGAGGGAGAGGGAGAGAGAGAGAGAGAGAGAAGGAGGGAGAGAGAGAGAGAGGGAGAGGGAGGGAGGGAGAGAGGGA
>CAJQZJ010023998.1:62783-93606 GCA_907164525.1 Lophiomys imhausi | reverse complement strand
TCTTCCTTTCCAATTTGTATCCCCTTGATCTCTTTTAGTTTTCTTATTGCTCCAGCTAATACTTCAAGTTCTGTAATCAAGAGATACAAAGAGAGTGGACAGCCTTGACTTGTCCCTGATTTTAAAGGAAATGCTTTAAGTTTCTCTCCATTTAGTTTGATGTTGGCTATTGCCTTGCTGTAAATTGCCTTTATTATGTTTAAATATGGTCCTTGTATGTTTATCTCTCTAAGACTTTTAACATGAAGGGGTGCTGTATTTTGTCAAAAGCTTTTCATCGTCCAATGAGATGATCATGTGGTTCTCTCAGTTTGTTTATGTGGTGGATTACATTGATGGATTTTCTAATGTTAAACCACCCCTGCATCCCTGGGATGAAGCCTACTTGTTCATGGTGTATGATACTTTTGATGTGATCTTGGATCTGGTTTGTAAGTATTTTATTAACTATATATGCATCGACGTTCATAAGGGAAATTGGTCTGCAATTTTCTTTCTCCGTTGGGTCTTTGTGAGGTTTAGGAATCAGGGTGACTGTGGCCTCATAGAATGTGTTTGGCAGTATTCCTGCTGTTTCTATGTTGTGGAAGAGTTTGTAGAATATTGCTGTTAGCTCTTCTTTGAATATCTGGTAGAATTCCGTGCTGAAACCTCTGGGCCTGTGCTTTTTCATTTTTGGTTGGAAGATTTCTAATGACTTCTTCTATTTCCTTAAGAGTTATAGGACTGTTTAATTTGTTTACCTGTTCTTGATTTAACCTTGGTAGGTGGAATCTATCAAGAAAATCTTTCGTTTCATTTAGATTTTCCAATTGTGTGGAGTATAATTTTTGAAGTAGGACCTAGTTATTCTTTGGATTTCCTCAATGTCTGTTGTTATTTCCCCCTTTTCATTTCTGATTTTGTTGATTTGGGTATTTTACCTCTGCCTTTTAGTTAGTTTAGCTAAGGGCTTGTCTATTTTGTTGATTTTCTCAAAGAATCCACTCTTGGTTTTGTCGATTCTTTGTATTGTTCTTTTTGTTTCTAGTTGTTGATTTCCAGCCCTGAATTTGATAATTTACTTTGGTCTGCTACACTTGAGAGTGTTTGTTTCTTTTTGTTCTAGCTCTTTCAGGTGTGCTTTAAGGTGGCTTTTATGGGAACTCTCCAGTTTCTTTTTGAAGGCACTTAGTGCTATAAACTTTCCTCTTAGCACTGTTTTCAATGTGTCCCATAAGTTTGGGTATGTTGTGCCTTCATTTTCATTGAGTTCTAAGAAGACTTTAATTTCTTTTTTTATTTCTTCCCTGACCCAGAGGTCAATGAGGAGAGAGTTGTTCAGTTTCCATGTTTTTGCAGACTCTCTGTTGTTTTTGTTATGGTTGAAGTCTAGCTTTATTCCATGATATTCTGATAAGTTACAAGGGGTAATTTCAATTTTCCTGTATCTGTTGAGGCTTGCTTTGTGGCTGACTATATGGTCGATTTTGAAGATGGTTCCATGAGGTGCAGAGAAGAAATTGTATTCTTTTGTTTTGTGGTCATATGTTCTGTAGATATCAGTTAGGTCCATTTGATTCATGACATCTGTGTGGTTCATTATTTCTCTGTTTGGTTTCTGCATCATTGATCTGTCCAGTGGTGAGAGTGGTGTGTTGAGGTCTCTCACTATTAATGTGTGATGTTTAATATGGAATTTGAGCTTCAGTAGTGTTTCTTCAATGAATGTGGGTGGTCTTACATTTGGGGCATAGATGTTCAGTACTGAGATTTGACCTTGGTGGATTTTTCCTTTGATGAAAATATAGTGTCCTTCCCCATCTCTTTTGATTAATGTTGGTTGAAAGTCCGATTTGTTGTATACTAGAATTGCCACTCCAGGTTTTTTCTTGGGTCCATTTGCTTGGTATATCTTTTTCCAGCCCTTTACTTAGAGATACTGCTTACCTTTTTTGCTGAGATGTGTTTATTGTAAGCAGCAGAATGTGGGATTCTGTTTTCGCATCCATTCTGCTATCCAGTGCCTTTTTATTGGGGAATTGAGTCCATTGATGTTGAGAGATATTAATGACCAGTGATTGTTACTTCCTGCCATCTTGATGTTGGTGGAAATAGTGTGTGAGTGAGCTTCTCTTCTTTTGGTTTTGTTGCAGGCATTCTATTTTCTTTCTGTGCTTTCTTGTGTGTAGTTAACCTCTTTGGGTTGGAGTTTTCCTTCCAACATCTTCGGTAGAGTTGTATTTTTGTTTAGATATTGTTTGAATTTAGCTTTATCATGGAATTTCTTGTTTTCTCCATCTATGTTGATTGACAATTTTGCAGGGAGTAGTAGTCTGGCCTGGCATTTGTTGTTTTTTAGGGTCTGCAAGACATCTGTCCAGGCCCTTCTGACTTTTAGAGTCTCTGAAGAAAAGTCAGGTGTTATTCTGATTGGTTTGCCATTATATGTTACTTGACCCTTTTCCCTGGCAACTTTTAATACTCTTTATTTGTTCTGTACATTTAGTGTTTTGATTATTATGTTGTTTTCTTTTCTGTTCTAATCTATTTGGAGTTCTCTAAGCTTCTTGTACAGTTATAGGCATCTCTTTTTTTAAAGTTGGGAAATTCTCTTCAATGATTTTGTTGAAGATATTTTCTGGTCCATGGAGGTGGGACTCTTCTCTTTCTTCTATTCCTATAATTCTGAGATTTTGTCTTTTCATTGTGTCCTTGATTTCCTGAAGGTTTTGTGTCAGGCCTTTTTTTAGATTTGACATTTTCTTTGACAGATGTATCAGTTTCTTCAATTTTATCCTCTGAGCCTAAAATTCTTTCTTCCATCTCTTGTATTCTGTATTCTGTTGGTGATGCTAGTGTCTGTAGTTCCTATTCTTTTCTTAAGGTTTTCCAGTTCTATGGATGTCTCGGATTGGATTTTCTTTATTGCTTCAACTTCCCTTTTCAGGTCTTCCATTCCTTTTAGTGGTTTATTCATTTCCATCTCCTCCTTTGCAGTACTTTGTTGTTGCTCTCTGAGGTATTTTATTTCCTCCTTTAGGCCTTCTATTATTAATATAAGCATAGCATTAAGGTCATTTTCCTTTGTTTAAATCGTGTTAGGATGTCCAGAGTTGTCTGAAGCATTATTGCTAGGATCTGCAGACATCCTATTGTTTTGGGTTTTTTTCCCACATGTTGTTGCCCTGACCTTTTGTCATCTTATTGACCCTGGTGTTGTCTGTTTGTTTCTTTTGTCAGTTGACCTTGGTGCTCAGGAAAAATCCCTGCCCCAGGGATTGGCTGATCCTGAGATCCTGGTGTTTACCTCCAGATGGTGGGCAGGTTCCTTTAATAGAGGGGCTCTCCAAGAGGAGAGTGGCTGCAGCTCTCCTCAACTGCTTGTGCCCCAACTGGACCTATATAGAGGGGATTGGAGCAGGGAGAGGGCTAGCCTCTGAGGACCTGGGAGGTGGCAGGTCTCCTCAGAAAGGCAGGTAGAGCTTGTGTTCTCCTCTCACGGACACAGTAGTTCTGGCTCTGCAGCTAGGCTGACTGTGCAGGCAGGGAGCTCCACCCACAACAGATGCCGGCCTCAGTGCCCCTGTTGCTGACTGCCTCAGATGCTTGGGTGCTAGGGTGAGTGACCCACCCGCCCCAGTATTTGTGGAGAACACACTGTCGCGGGCTCTGTTTGCAGGCGGTCTTGGCTCCTAATTGCTTTGCTGTGACTGGGTTAGGTCTCTGCCTCTCCGCTACAGTGCACACTGTGCCACCATGTTGGAAACTCCGGAAAAAAAAATCTCACTTACCTTTGCTCTTGTGGTGCGGCTCGAGTGCAGGCTGGATATCAGGCAGACAGGTGGGGCCGCTGATCTGTGTCTGGATCCGTGGGCTGGATCTGCTCCTGGGCTAGATCTACTCTAGCCAGAGCTCCTCTCCAGACCGGTGACTGAGCTGGCTGATCTCAGGGTCAATTATAACACTTTTTATCAAAGGAAAGAATTATATTGGGCCACTTGTAATGACTTTGTTACCAATTATTTGTGCAAGTGCCCATTTTTCTGTTCTATCTTTGTTGTTACAATCACATTTTTATATCATAATGACAAACAATTGAAAAGTTATTAATACAAGATAAAACTCAAGGAAATACAACAGTCACAGAAAGTTTACTAATTAAAACAATTAGAGTCTTATAAATATGAATTCTTTGTTAATAGTGCAATTTGTGTCTAGAATATATAATGTGGTTATAATATAGAGATATTCTTCCCTTGCATAATAAAACAACTGGAATTTGTTACTGCTATAATGTAAAATCTTTCACAGCCAAATTATATAGTAAACATTTTCTTTCCTCCCCACCCATTCCTACCCTCCCACTTTTCCCCCCTCCCTCTAGTCCTCCTCCTGTGGTGAGGGAAGCCCCCCATATCAACTCACCTCAGTTGATCAATTCGAACCAGGGCTAATATCATCCTCTTCCACTGAGGCCAGAAAAGGCAGTTCAGCTAGGGTGAAGTGTTACCCCCCAAAAAAGGCAACAGAGTGCATGTCAGAGACAACTTGTATTCTATTTGCTACAGGATCTGCATGAAGACTCCGAAACCTATCAGCTACAAATGTGTAGGGGGCCTAGATTCAGTCTCTATATGCTTTTTGGTTGGTGTGTCCATCTCTGTGAGCCTTCAGGCACCTAAGTTGGTGAATTCTGTTGGTCTTCATGTGGAGTTCTTATTCCCTTTAGATCCCTCCATTCTTCCTTACTGTACTCTACAATACTCCCAGAACTCAAAAAAAAAAAGTTTGACTGTGTGCCTCAGCCTCTGCTTTAATCTGATACTGAGTAGGGTCTCTCAAAGGATGGTTATGCTAGGTTCCTGACTTCCTTGGGTCTCAGGGTTTTAGGATAGTTATCCTGTACTAGATGGCTGGTATCCACTTATAATGAGTACATACCATGTATCTCTCGAGGTCTGGGTGAGTTTACTCGGGATAATCTTTTCTAGTCCCATCCATTTGCCTGCAAATTGGATTTTGCAAAAAGGATTTTCTTGTTTTTAATAGCTGAGTAGTATTCCATTATGTAAATGTACCACAGTCACTTTATCTATTTTTTTTTTTTGGTTGAAGGATGACATCTAGGTTGTTTCTAGTTTCTGGCTATTAAGAATAAAGCTGTTATGAACATAGTTAAACTGATGTCCTTGTGGTTTGGTGGAGAATATTTTGGATATATTGATGATATGGCTGGTTCTTGAAGTAAAATATTCTCAGTTTCCTGATATATCGACAGATTGATTTCCAAAGTCATTGTACAAGGTTGCACTCCCAGCAGCAATGGAGGAATGTTCTGCTTTATTCACATCCTCAACAGCATGTGTTGTCTGTCAACTGAGTTTTTGATCTTAATCATTCTGATGGGCTTAAGATGGAATTTCAGGGTCCTTTTGATTTGCATTTCCCTGATGACTAAGGACTTTGAGCATTTCTTTAAATATTTCTCAGCCATTAGAGAGTCCTTTGTTGTGAATTCTTAGTTTAACTCTCTGCCCCATTTTTTTGATTGGATTATTTGTTTTGTTTTTTTTTTTTTGGTGTTTAGTTTTTAGTTCATTATATGTTTTGGATATTAGCCCTCTGTTGGATTGGGATTGGTGAAGATTTTTTTTCCCAATCTGTAGGCTGCCATTTTCTTCTAATGACAGTGTCCTTTGTCTTACACAATCTTTTCAGTTTTATAAGATCCCATTTATTGATTGTTGGTCTTAGGGCCTGAGCTATTGGTGTTCTGTTCTGGATGTTGTCTCCTGTGCCATTGAGATTAAGGTTTTTTCCACTTTCTCTTCTATTAGATTTAGTGTATCTGGTTTTCTGTTAAGGTTTTCAATACACCTAAACTTCAGTTTTTTACAAGGCAATAAATATTGATCTATTTTGCATTCTTTTATATGTAGACATTCAGTTGGATCAGCACCATTTGTTGCAGATACATTTCTTTTTCCATTGTATGGTTTTGGCTTCACTGTTAAAATTCAAGTGACCATAGGTGGGTGGGTTTATTTCTGGGTCTTGTATTTGATCCCATTGATGAACTGGTCTGTTTCTATGCCAACACCATGCATTTTTTGTTACTATTGCTCTGTAGTACAACTTGAAATCAGGGATGGTGATACCTCCATGAGTTCTTTTATTATACTGCATTGTTTTAGTTATTCTGTTTATTTGTTTTTCCATATGACATTGACAATTGTTCTTTCTCCATCTGTAAGAATTGTGCTGGGAATTTGATGAGGATTGCAATGAATCTATATATTGTTTTCTGTAAGATGGCCATTTTTTAATTGTTATTCCTTCTGATCCATGAGTATGGGAAATCTTTCCATCTTCTGATAACTTTTTCAATTTCTTTCTTCAGTGTCTTGACGTTCTTGTAATACAGATTATCACTTGCTTTGTTCGAATTGCCCCCAAGATATTTCATGTTATTTGTGGCCATTTTGAAGAGTGTTGTTTCCCTAATTTCTTTCTCAGCCTGTTTTTCTATTGTGTGAAGACAGGCAGCTGATTTTTTTTTTTTTTTTTTTTTTTAGTTAATTTTGTATTCGGCCACATTGCCAAAGGTGTTTATCAACTTTAGGAGTTCTCTGGTAGAATTTTGGGAGTCACTTATGTATACTATCATATGATCTGTAAACAGTGATATTTAGATTCCTTCCCTTCCAATTTGTATCCCCTTGATAGATGTCTTATTGCTCTGGCTAGAACTTCAAGTAGTATATTGAAGAGATATAGAAAGAGTGGGCAGCCTTGCCTTGTCCCTGATTTTTGTGGGATTGTTTTCAGTTTCTGTTCATTTAATTTGATGTTGGTTTTCTGCTTGCTATATTTCATTTTTTTTATATTTAGGTGAAGATATACTTTTAAAATACTTATTTATTTTTCATTAATACCTCTTTCCACCTTCCAACCCACTGACCTGACATACAAGAGAAAGAATATTAATAGAGGTGGAAGATGTCTACTCTGCTTAGGAGTATTGACTTCTTTCTGATCTAGAGCTTTCAGGTGTGCTGTTGTTAGTATGAGATATTTCGAATTTCTTTATGAAGGTAAATAGTCCTATGAAGTTTCCTCTTACCATTGCTTTCATTTTATCCTATAAGTTTGGGTATGTTGTTTGTTCATTTTCATTGAAGTTTAGGAAATCTTTCTTTTCTTTTTTTAAATTTCTTCCCTGACCCATTGGTTATGGAATAGTGAGATGTTTAGTTTCCATGTTCGTTTGGGTTTCTGTTGTTTCTGTTGTTGTTGTTGAAGTCCAGCTTTCATCCATGGTAATCTGATAAAATACAAGGGGTTATTTCAATTTCCTTGTATCAGTTGAGACTTGCTTTGTGACTGGTCAATTTTGTAGAAGGCTCCGTGAGTTACTGAGAAGAAGGTATATTCTTTTGTGTTTGGGTGAAATGTTCTGTAGATATTTGTTAGGTCCATTTGATTCATAACATCTGTAAGTTTCATTTTTTTCTCTGTTTAGTTTCTGTCTCAAGGAACTGTCTATAGGAAATGGTAGAGTGTTGAATCACCCACATTGAAGTATAGGGATTGATGTGGGATTTAAGTTTTAGTAATATTTCTTTTATTAATATGGGTGCCCTTGCATTTTGCTTACAGATGTTAAAGATGAATGGAAAATTTGAACCTTAAATTGTTTTATTATAAACAAGACTGCAGTTAATAGGCATCTTATGTGAAATCAATTTTGGGATTATCTGTTTTTAAGCACCAAGATAGTTTTAATAGGAAAAAATGTAACAATATCATGTCAAGGATATTACATTTAACTATTTCAATGGTTTGACGTAAAGTATTGGTTTACAATTTCCCAAGGCATATCAAGAAAGAGTATCATATAGCTAAGATGATAAATAACCACAAATATAACATGTTTTCTTATGAGATATTTATTTTAGAAGAATAAAATCAAAACTATATTGTATAATGGTTTATTCATATCTGTAATGTTTTCTTTCTCAAGGGTTGACTAAGCATGCTGTATCTGCCATGTAAAACTGGTCATAAACTTTTCTCTTTGAGATTAAAAGTTTTAGCTTATGTCCTAACTCTATAAGTCTCTTAGCTCTCATCTCTTTTTTTACCTGCCATTCTCTCTGCTCTTATATTTCTTCCTTTCATATTTTTCTCCATCCTTGCTTCCACCTTTCCATCACTTCTTCCCTTTCCTATTTCCAGACATGATTATGACAGAATCATACTTTCATTCTCTCATTCTATGAAATATTGTCCAAGTAAGAAGAGCTGTATGTAAAGTGATACTTGACTTTTCTCTTCTATTATTTTTGCCTCATCATGATCTTAAGATTGTAGTGCCTAGTCATCAGGGTTTAGATACTCCTTTCTCAACTAGTATAAAATCTTTCACTCACATGGCTTGTAAAAATTATTTACAGAGGTACTTCTTTTAATAAGGAAGAGATAGTAAAAGTGAAATAAAACAATTCAAAATAGCAATAAATTTCAGGTGATGAGATTGTGGTTCCATTAATTCCTGTAAAGTAATCAAATTACTTAGCTAACTTCATGGTCTATCATATTAATAGCATAAACAGTTAGGATTCAATAACAGATTAATAAATAGCATGAACAGATTAGGCTTCCATTTACCTACGAAGATTATTGCAGTATTTTTAACAACTAAAGACATGATTTCTAGTGAAAGTTGACAGGGCATAATGGTCTAAAAAAATTCAACAACAACTAAGTGTTTTTATTTCATACTTAAAGCTGGTCATTGGGACCAACAGATAAAGGACCTTTTCCATATTTCATTATAGATCCACACATGTGTATGGGCCCCCTGCAGGATTGAGAATTACATTCATAAATGTTAAATTTAATGCAATCACATCCAAATTGAAAAAATAATTCTTTAAACTATTTAAGTTAACATTTATAAAGAGAAATTCAATTCAAGATCTTAAACTTTTAAATTATACAGAAAGGCTGCTTTTTTATAAAGGTAACATATATCGCCAATAAAATATATTTATATATTTACTTAAAAACCCTGCAAAACTGTGTAAGTTGAATGGTTGTTCATATTAGGTTTCTGCTCTTTAATGTATAAGACCATCCCAGGGATTTTCAAACATGATTTAATTTACACTCTAAACGCATGGATGAGTACTCTGAATTTATTGTTCAACATGAATCACCTATGTCTTCATTGAAGCTTAGATCAGAAATCTTTTGAATAATAAATCTCTCTTTAAATTATATTAAATTGACAATTGAGATACATTTAAACTTGTATAAAATGAAATATCAGTACTACTTGCATGAAATAATCCATAAACTTAGTAACTAAAACCTTTCAAGTACAAAATTAATGTAAATTTTCTTTGAATATAAACTGTAACTGAATTTATATATTTATACTCTGTTAGATTATCTTATTTTCCTCAAAGAAATTAACATCTGAATTACTGTCATCCTAAAGATATATTTTTTTCAGTTTTTCCTACACTAGCAAATGGACCTATCATTAATTCAACCAGTTGTCCAAAGAAAAATTATAAATCAATCCTGATTCCAGAACTATCATATTCTGGAAATTTCAGTTTATTATGATTGCTCATGGTTTTATACTTTAGGAAGACATCAGAAAATCTTTACCACATGTCTAACTTTGCATGCCAAATCATATTTATTCTCTTAATATTTCAGAAGTAATGCAAGAGACTTTTACCATGTAGTCCTGCCACATATACTAATGTATATTAACTTAATTAGATTTACATAATTCAGAATTCTGGCACGTGCTGTTCTAACTGCTGAGAAGAGTTTTCTTTCCTTTTTTTTCTAATTTTTATAGCTGAAACCTAGACAAATTATAGTACTTTGTGGATATGACTATTATAAAAATAGCACATTTTTCTTATCCTAACTATAAACATAAACCAGTCTATCAATTATTTTATATTATTGCATATTTTATATATTGGATTAAAAGTCCAGTTTTCTATTAATTCGATTAACTTATATTTTCAGTATTTATATATATATATATATATATATATATCAGGAAAGAAGTTTTTCTCATATGTCTATCATCTATCTATTTATTATTTACTAATTTGTTCATTCAATTTACATCCAGATAACAGTTCTCCCTTCTCTCCTTCCAGTACCCCCTCACAAATTCCCTCCTCCCATACACCCTGCTCTTCTCCCACAAGAAGGCAGAGGTCCCCCATTGGTATCAACACACGCTGAAACATCAAGTTGCAACAGGTCTAAGAGCATGCTCTCCTATTGAGCCCAAGCAAGGTGATCCAGTTAGGGGAATGGGGTCTACAGGCAGGCAACAGAGTCAGGAACAGCCTCTGTTCCATTTTTGGGGGGCCCACACGAAGACCAAGTTGAACATCTGCTACATATGTGCATAAGGCCTAGGTACAGCCCGTGCATCCTCTTTGGTTGGTGGTTGAGTCTCTGTGAGCCCCCATGGACCCAGGTTAGTTGACTCTCTTGGTCTTCTTGTGGAGACTTTGTCCCCTATGAGTCCCTCAGTCCTTCCCTCAGCTCTTCCACAAGACTCCTCGAAATCTGTCTAATGTTTGGCTGTGCGTCACCCCATCTGTTTCAGTCAGCTGCTGGGAAGAGCCTCTCACAGGACAGTTATATTAGTCTCCTGTCTGAAAGCATATCAGAGTATCATTACTGATTCCAGGGATTGGTTATCACCAATGGGTCAGGTTCCAATTTATGTCAGTCATTGTTTAGGCATTCCCTCAGTTGTTGTTCCATCTTCATTTGCTTATCATGTTTGCAGGATAAATTTTTTTTATTAAAATACTTTATTTTTTTTTCTTCAAGTTACATCTCAGTCACAAACCCTTCCCTATTCCCCCTTCCTATCCCGCCCTTCCACCCTCTTCCCCCCAGCAGTTTCCTCTTTCAGTCCAACAGATGGTTCCTTCTCTTATAACAGTAAATACTATACAAAACAACAGATATAAATATGCCACATTTATGAGAATTAAATGGCCCAGTATACCTTCCCAATGTCCAGTTTATACATATTTGGCCCCTGACTTTAACATTCTACTATCTAACCATCTCCATGAGTTTAAAGGTCTATATCTGAATCAACTTTCATACTAACTTGCAACACAATTTTAAGAGTATCTTCTTAGATCTATAACACCCTCTTGATTCCTACACAACTCAAAATTTAACTATGAGACTCTAGCTGTCTATTATTCAACCACCTCAGAGACCTGAGAGGGATAAATATATCTGCTTATATAGGAAGTGCAGGACCTGCAGCTTCCAAAACTAAGAAATGACATACCAGTGACTGCCTGGACAGTTCCCATTTTCTCTCCATACATTCCTGCATCAGTCTTCAGCCTTTGGGTCCTGTTTCTCTGACAGACATTTGTTGTAGAGCAGGGATTATGAAGGACTTACCTACTCTGTCTTGGCAGAGCTAGGCTGTCGACTTCCCTGCTACCAAATTTTGTCCTTTTTGGACAGCAGTCTGTCTGCAGTTGGAGCAAGGGGTTTTTTCATTGCAGGATAAATTTTGAGTTGAATGTTTTGTGGGTAAGTTGGTGTCCTTATTCTTCTACCTCAGTCCTGTTTCTCTACATGAGGTGGCCATTTCAGACTCCATATCCTCCACTGCCGAGAGTCTGAGCCAGGGTCACCCACATAGACTACCTGGTGCTTCGTCCTCTTCTGGGACGCTTGGTGGAACCTCATCCATGAAAATAAACACACCAAGACACTTTATTATTTCGAAACTTAGGCCTTAGCTTGGCAGACTCTCAAGTAGCTCATCTAATTTAACCTGACCCCCTATCTCCATCCAGCTATATGACTATCTATGCCTTCCAGACCTATAGTCACATCCTTTTATCTCATGTCTCCTGGTGAAAGGCCTTCCTCCTTTTTCTCCCCTGGGTTTCTTTCTCCTTCCCAGGATTTCCAACATTCAACTTCTTGATCAGTTAATAGGCAATCAGATTTTTATTATATCCAATAAAAGTATGCCTTCAGTAGGTGAGGAAGGACAGAGATACAACTTCACACAGTGTACCTCAACATCCCCCCATCCCAGGTCTCTGGCACATCCTAGAGATGCCCCTGCCCAGTTGATCTACACCGTGTTTTCCCCCATTCTTCTCCCAATCACCTTCTCCATCCAGTTCTTTCCCTCCATCTACCTCTGATGTCTATTTTACTTCCCCTTCTGAGTGAGATTCAGTCATACTACCTTGGGTCCTACTTGTTACTTAGCTTTTTTGGGTCTGTGGATTATAGCATGGTTATTCTCTAACTTATGGCTAATAATCACCTTATAATTGAGTACATATCATGCCTGTCCTTTAGGGTCTTTGTTACCTCCCTCAAAATGATTTTTTCTAGTTCCATTAATTTGCCTGCATATTTCCTGATATCCTTGTATTTAATAGCTGAGCAGTACTATTTTGTGTAACATAGCACATTTTCTTTATCTATTCTTCAGTTCAGAGATATCTGGGTTACTTCCATTTTCTGGTTACTACAAAGAAAGCTGCTATGAACATAGTAGACCAAGTGTCCTTGTGATATTGTAGAATATCTTTTCAGTATATACCCAGGAGAGGTATAGACAGGACTTGAGATCAGGAAGGGGATATCTACCGTAGGTGTTGGAGTTCAGGAAGATCTGAGGAGGTTCAGGGCCCAAAGAATGCAGCTGGGTGCTCCTGGGGAGTGACCCTTTGTCACCTCATTTGGATCAGGGGAGGTACAGTGGAGCTTAAGACACAGCTCTCAGCTCAAGTGATCTGGGTCTGTCACAAAGGGCTGATTGGCTCAGGGTAAGTGGAGGCAGGGAAAGAGAAATTTCATCTGTGTAGTACTGAGGGTAAAGGTCATAGAATAGCAGGAGTTGCTTATAAGGAAGATGTCTTTTGAAGAGACCACCCCCAGCTCAGGGCAGTTTGGAGGGTCCTAGGGTACTGGGGAGGGCATTGCATTGGGGAGGAAGGGAAAAGGAGATCTGCCTTAGGTGTTGGAGTTCAGGTAGACCCCAAATGGTTCAAGGTACAAAGGATGGATGTGGATGCTCCTGGAAAATGAGGTTTTGTCACCTCATGTGGAGCAAGGAAGGTACATTGAAGCTTGGGGCTCAGCTGTCAGTTCAGGTAAGCTTGGTCTGTTCCTAAGGGCTGATTGGCCCAGGGTAAGTGGGGGCAGGGAAATGGAGAAATCTGACCTGTGTAGTTCTGAGGGTGTATGTCAGGGAATCACAGGAATCTCATGTCCAGAAGATGTCACTTGAAGACACCAGAGCATCTTGGAAGGTTCCAGAAAAATTGGAAGGGCATTGCCTTTGGGGGGAAGGTAATTGGAGATCTTCTATAGATGAGGGGTGAAGGGACACCCAAGGTGGTTCAAATTACAAAGAATGGAGCTGGATGCTCCTGGAAAATGGAGTTTTCTCACACTTGCAGATTAGGGAAGGTACAGTTGAGCTTGGGCCATAGCTCTCAGCTCAGGTAAGCTTGGTCTTTCCCAAAGGACTCCTTGGCACAGGGAAGTGAGGGCAATGAAAGGGAGAAAGCAGTCCTGTGTAGTGCTGATGGTGAATGTCAGAGAATCACTGGAGTTGGAAATCTGAGAGATGTCCTTTGGAGAGAAAGCCCCCAGCTAAGACCAGCTTGGAGGGTCTCAGGACTGTGGGCAGGGCAGGTCATTGTTGGGGGGAAGGGAAGAGGCTATCTACCCTAAGTGTTGGGGTTCAGTGAGACCTGAGGTGATGCAGCATCCAGAGGATGAAGTGAGGCATTGTTGCCTCAGGTGGATAAGGGAAGGTATTGTGGAGCTTGGGACACAGCTCTCACATCAGGTGAGCTGGGTCTGTTGCAAAGTGCTGGTGGCACAGGGGAAGTGGGGTCAGAGAAAGGAAGAAATCCCACCTGTGTAGATCTGAGGATGAAGGTCAGTGAATTGCAAGAGATTCAGGTCCAGAAGATGTCCTTTGAAGAGATCACACCCAGCTCTGAGGAGCTTTGTGGATACCAAGGCATTGGCAAGACAGGGCATAGATGGGAGTACAGGCACAGGGGAGAACTACCATATTTGTTGGAGATCAAGGAGATCAGAGGTGCTGCAGTGTACAAAGGATGGAGCTGGATGCTCTTGGGAAGTGAGGCTCTGTCACCTCAGCTGAAGCAGGGAAGTTACAGTGGAGCTGGATGGTCAGCTCTCAGCTCAGGTGAAATTTTTCTATTCCAACGGGATGGTTGGTACAGGGTATTGATGGCAAGGAATGGGAAAAAATCTGACCTGTGTAGACAAGAGTGTGAATGTCAGAGAATTGCAGGTAGAGAGGTTCTGGTAGATGTCCTTGAACAGACTGCCCCCAGATCAGAGCAGCTGGAAGGTTCCCATGGCTTGGGCACAGCATTGCATTGATGGGGGGGGGGGAATTGGAGATCTACCATATGTTTTGGGGTTCCAGGATACCCTTGGTTGTTCATGGTGAAAATGATGGAGCTGGATGCTCCTGGGGACTGAAACTTTGTCTCTTCAGGTGGAGCAGGGTAGGTACAGTGGAGGTTGGGGCACAGTTCTCAGCTCAGGTGAGCTTGGTTTATTCCAAAGGGCTGCTTGGCACAGGGAGATATGGGCAGGGAAAGGGAGAAATCTGACCTTTGTAGTCCTGAGTGTGAAGATCAGAGGATCAGAGTAGGTGGCACACTGGTAGATGTCCTTTGGAAATACTACCCCCACGTCAGAGCTGCTTGGAGAGTCTCAGGGCTTTTAACAGGGTAGGGTATTGATGAGGGAAATGGAAGGAGAGATCTACCCTATGTGTTGGGGTTCAGGAAGACTCGAGGTGGTGCAGCATTTAAAGGATAGAGATGGATGTTCCTGGGGAGTGAAGCCTTGTCACCTCAGCTGGATCAGGGAAGGTACAGTGGAGCTTGGTTTTCAGGTCTCAGGTACGGTAAGCTTGGTCTGTCCCAATTGGCTGGTTAACTCAGTGTAATTGGGGGCTGGGAAAGTGGGAAATACTGAGGGCTAAGGTCAGTGAATCACAGGAGGCACAATTCCAGAAGATGTCATTTGGAGAGACCTCCCCCAGTCAGAGCAGCTTGGAAGGTCCCTGTGAGGTTGAGCAGGGAATTGCATTGGTGGACAGAAGTGGAGATTTACTGTAGGTTTTTGGGTTCAGGGAGACTAGAGGTGGTTCAAAGTACAAAGGATGGAGCTGGATGCTCCTAGGGAATGAAGTTTTGACACCTGAGGCAGAGCAGGGAATGCATAGTGAAGCTTGGGGCACAGAGCTCAGATGAGGTGAGCTTGGTCTGTCACATAGGGATGGTCAGGACTCGGGAAGTGGGAGCAGGGAAAGGGAGAAAACTCACCTGTGTAGTCCTGTAGTTAAAGGTCAGGAAGCAGCACGAGTTCCTTATCTGGAAGAATTCTTTTGAAGAGAACATCCTCAGCTGAGGGCATTTTGGTGGGTCCCAGGTCTTTGGACAGGGTATTCCATTGGTGGGGGCAAGGGAAGTGGAGATCTACCTTAGTTGTTGAGGTTCAAGGAGACCCCAGGTGGTTCAGGGTACAAACAATGGAGGTGGATGCTCCTGGGTAATGAAGCTTTGTCACCTCACATGGAGCAAGGAAGGTATAGTGGATCTTAGCCTCAGCGCTCAGTTCAGGCAAGCTTGGTCTGTCCCTAAGTGTTGATTGGCTCAGGGTAAATGGGGACAGGGAAAGAGAGAAATCTGACCTGTGTAGTCCTGAGGGTGAAGAGCAGACATTCACAGTTGGTGGAGGTCTGGTAGATGCCTTTGGAGGCACCATCCCCAGCTCATATGGGCTTGGAGGGTCTCAGGGATTTTAGTAGGGCTTGACATTGATGTCCAGAATGGAAGGAGAGATCTGCCCTAGGTGTTGGGGTTCAGGGAGTACACAGGTGATACAGCATTCAAGGATGGAGCTGGATGCTCCTAGGTAATGAGGCCATGTCACCTCAGGCTGAGCAGTGAGTGTACAGTTGATCTTGAGGCACAGTTCTCAGATCAGGTAATCTGGGTCTGTCCCAAGGGGCTGGTTTCCACAGGGGAGGTGGGGAGAGGGAATTGGATAAATCTGACCTGTATAGACATGAGGATGAATGTCAGTGAATTGCAGGAGGAGCAGATTCAGAAGAAATCCTTGGAAGAGTATTCCCTCAGCCAGGAGCAACTCGGTGGGTAACAGGTCATTGGCAAGGCAGGGCCTTGGTGGGGGAAATGGAAGGGGAGATGTACCCCAGGTGGTGGGTTTCAGGGCGACCCTTGGTGTTGCAGGGTCCTAAGGATGGAATCAGATGCTCTTGGGGAGTGAGATTTTGTCACCTCAGGTGGAAGAGTTAAAGTACAGTGCAGCTTGGAGCACAGCTCTCTGCTCTGGTGAGCTTGGTCTGTACAAAAGGGCTGGTTTTTCCAGGGAAAGTTGGGGCTGGGAAGGTGAGAATTCCCACCTGTGTAGTCCTGAGGGATAAGCTCAGCAAATCACAGGAGGCACAAGTCCAGATGATGTCATTTGGAGAGACCAACCCAACTCGGAGCAGCTTGAATGACCCTGTAGGGTTGAGCAGGCCATAGCATTGATGGAGAGAAGTGAAGGGGAGATCTACTATAGGTGTTGGGGTTCAGGGAGACTTGATGTGGTTCAGGGTCCAAAGATGGAGCTGGATGGTCTTTGAGAATGAAGTTTTGACACTTCAACCAGAGCAGGGAAGGTACGGTGGAGCCTGGGGCACAGAGCTCAGCTGATATGAGCTTGGAATGTCACATAGTGATGGTTGGGACATGGGTGGCAAGGCAGGGAATGGAGAAATCTCCCCTGTGTATTCCGGAGGGTAAAAGTCAAGGAATAGCAGGAGTTGCTTGTCTGGATGATGTCTTTTGAAGAGACCACCCACAGCTCAGTGAATTTTGGCAGGTCCCAGGGTACAGGACAGGGAATTGCATTGATGGGAGAAGGGAAGTGGATATCTACCTTAGGTGTTGGGGATCATGAAGACACTAGGTGGTTCAGGGTACAAAGAGTGGAAGTGGATACTCCTGGGAAATGACATTTTCTCACCTCACATGGAGCAAGGAAGGTACAGTGGAGATTGGTGCTCAGCTCTCTGTTCATTTGAGCTTGGTCTGTCTCTAAGGGCTAATTGGCTCACAGTAAGTGGGGACACTGAAAGGAAGAAATCTGACCTGTGTAGTTCTGAGGGTTTAGGTCAGGAAATCACATGAGACTCATGTCGAGAACACGTCATGTGGAGACACCACCTCCACTCATAGGAACTTGGAAGGTCACAGGGCATTGGGCTTTAGGGGGATAAGTAAAGTGGAGATCTTCTGTAGGTGTTGGGTTTCAGGGAGATCTGAGGTAGTTTAGGGTACAATGGATGGAGCTGCATGCTCCTGGAAAATGGAGCTTTGTCAGCTCAGGTAGAGCAGCGAAGGTACAGTAGAGATTGGGGCACAGCTCCTAGCTCAGGTAAGCTTGGTCTTTCCAAAAGTCCTTCTTGGAACAGAGAGGTGAGGGCAGGGAAAGGCCTATGTAGTGCTGAAGGTAAATGTTAGACATCTCTGGAGGTGGAGGTCTAATAGATGCCCTTTGGAGAGACAGAACCCAGATTAAAGCCACTTGGAGTGTCTCTTGTCTTTGGGCAGGGCAGGTCATTGTTGGGTGGAAGGGAAGTGGCTCTCTACCATTGGTATTGGGGTTCAGGGAAACCCCAGATGGTTCAGCATCCAGAGAATGGAGTTGTATGCTCCTGGGGAATGAGGCATTGTTGCCTCAGATGGAGCAGGGAAGGTACAGTGGTGCTTGGAGTACAGCTCTGAGATCATGTGAGATTGGTCTGTACCAAAGGGCTGGTTGTTGCAAGAGAAGTGTGGGAGGAAAGGGAGAAATCCTGCCTCTGTATTCCGGTGGGTGAAGGTCAGTGAATCAAAGAGGCCCAGGACCACAAGATGTACTTTGGAAAGAGCACCACCAGTCAGAGCAGCTTGGAATGTCCCAGAGCCTTGGGTAGGGCATTGCTTTGGTTGGGGGAAGGGAAATGGAGATCTATCATAGGTGTTGGGGTTCACAGAGACTTGAGATGGTTTCTGGGGCAAAGGAAGGAGATGGAAGCTCCTGGGGAATGATGATTTTTCACCTCATGTTGAGAAGGAAATGTACATTGGAGTTTGGGGAACAGTTCTCTCCTCAGGTGAGCTTGGTATGTCCCAAAGGGCGGCTTGACACAGGGGAGGTGAGGGCAGGGAAAGGAAGAAATCTGACAGGAGTATTCTTGAGTGTGAAGATCAGAAAAATCACAGGAAGTAGAGGTCTGGTAGATGTCTTTTTTTAGAGCCTGTCCCAAGCTCAGAGGAGCTTGGAGGGTCCCAGAGCTTTGGGCCAGGCATTGTGTTTGTGGGGTGAAGGTAAAGGTGATCAAACCCTTAGTGTTTGGGTTCAGAAAAACTCAAGATGGTGAAGGGTCCATAGAATAGAACTAAATGCTCCTGGGGAGTGAGGCCTTATTACCTCAGGTGGAGAAGTGTAGGTACTGTGGTGCTTGTAGTTCGGGTGATGATGCAGACCCTTACAGAGCAGCCATTTAGTGATTTATTTGTTGTTAAGCATTTAACCTGCACTGAGTGATGAAGTATGGCCTTTTTCCTGGGACTTTCCATGCAGCTGGTACTTGCTGTGTTTTCCTGATTCTGTAATGAAGTTGTTATTCTGCCACTCCTACTTGTCTGATTCGGTAATGAAGTGAAAGTGTGATTCTGCCACCCCTACTTGTGTTCACTCTATATAAGCAGTTGGATCTTTAGTAAAGTTTGACACCTTGATAGATCTGACTTGATTTGGTGTCCCTCTCTGTGTTCTTTGTCTCTACAATTCGCAGCCCCCTATACAGGCGTTATAGTCAGTGGTCCCAGGAGACAACAAGGTGAGCTTGGTGTGTCCCAAAGGGCTGGTTGGCACAGGGGAAGGTGGGCTGGGAAAGTGAGAAATCCCACCTGTGTAGTCCTGAGGTCTAAGGTCAGTGAATCACAGGAGGCACAACTCCAGAAGATGTCTTTTGGAGAGATAAACGCCAGTCACAGCAGCTTGGAATTTCCTGTGTGGTTGTGTAGGACATTGCATTGATGAGGGGAAGGGAAGTAGATATTTACCATATGTAATAAGGGTTCAGGGAGACCCTAGGTGGTTCAGGGTACAAAGGATGGAGCTGGATGCTCCTGAGGGATGAAATTTTGACACCTCAGGCAGAGCAGGGAAGGTACAATGTAGCTTGGGGCACAGGACTCAACTGAGGTGAGCTTTGTCTGTCACATAGGGATGGTTGAGACAGATGAGGTGGGGGCTGGGAAAGGGAGAAATCTCACCTGTAGATAAAGATCAGGGAAAAACAGGAGTTGCTTGTATGGAAGATGTCTTTTAAAGAGAGCACCCCCAGATGAGGTCAGTTTGCTTATTTATATTTCAGTTACTTTTGTTGTTGTTCTTGGTGGTGGTTGTAATGGTGTGGCTGAATTATAATTCTTTCCACATATGACTCCCTTATCAAAAAAGTCATTTGCAAGCACTTTCTAAAATTCTGTAAGCTTCTATTTCTTTTCTTTTTTTAGATTCACTAAATTTATTTAAAAAATCATAAAGCATGTGTTACAAAAGAGCATTACCGCTGAATCCAACCATGCTATCATAGCGATCTCCAGTCCTTTCTCCTCTGTCATAGGCCATTAGATCTCCCCCTCTGGGTGGTGGTGCTGGATGAAGAGGAAGATTCCGAGCTCTGCTGCCACCTTGACCAGGAGGTGGTGGAAGAGGTCCTCAGTGAGGGCTCATATCATCATAATCTTCTCTAGAAGGAGTCATGGGATGCCCACTATGACCCGGTGGCATTCTATCAAAACCACCTCTTCTACTCATGTTAAATCCCACAGGCCATCCACAGCAGTCATCAAACATCATTGTAAAACCACCATAATCATAGGTTTCATCATAAAAGTTGGAATCTTAAGGGTGTGCATGTCCTTTGATGGTAGACTCAGATATAAGTTCAAGGATGATCTTGTTGCACTCTACAACCCTATCAGGTTTTCCTACAATAAGAACAACTCTGTCAGTAGAATGAGGGAAGCACTCCTGGAAAAGCTTGATTGTTGTCTGAGTGTTTTCTCAAAGTTCTTTGATTTTAGCACCTTTAACACCAATAATTACTCCTGCCAGACTGATGAATCAACAGTCTCAACTCACAGTCAAAGCCACTTCCTTTATAATGTTGGTAATTTAAGCATTCTACAGCATCAAATTAAAGTAGGAGCTGGCTAGTTGCAGTAGGCCCTCCTCCAAGGTATGGATGATTTTCTTCAGAATTTCTACAATCATTTCAATATCAGCACTGATACTCAGAATGCACTTGGGGCCACTGCTGTCTGGGACTGAAACACTGGCATTGTAGCCTGTATGAAGAACTTTAATATTCTTGCTTCCTTTTCCAATCACTGCCTCAGCATTCTTGCTCTGAAGCAAAATATGCCATCCAACCATCTCATCAGTATTTCTAGATCTTTAAAAGGCTTGCTTCTCTTCCATATATTCTGCAGGATGTTTACCATGTTCACCATTGGTTTCCGTGTTGCAGAAGGTATCTTCTGGCTGTTCAGTCTCCATTTTCTTGAATTAAATGGATGCACCAGTAGGCTGCATTCGAGTGGGAAACTAGCATGATGGTGACATCCATGCAGCAGAGATACAGAGGATAATGGCGTCTTAAGGTTCTTTTTCATTTTCAAAATTTGATGTACAAAAAATATTTTGGATTTAATGCAGAAAAAGGTGGTTGATTCTAAAACAGTAGACATAGAATTATAGTATGATCCCACAAGCTCATTTCTAGACATACAGATAGAACTTTGGAAAGAAGGAACTGCAAATGATATTTGCTCACAGTAGCAAAATACAGAAGTCACTCAAATGTCCATTAAAGGATGTAGGAATAAACAAAATGTAGTATGAGCACACACAGAATGTCATCAGTTTATAAAGGAAAATAATTCTAAAACAAGCCAAAATGCAGATAAACCTTGAACTTAAGTGTTAAGGAAAATAAAACAGACATAATAGGACAGCTTCATCGTATGATCTTGTATTTGGTCTTATATATGGTAAACAGATTCTTAGAGAAAGATACTTGAATAGTAGTTTAAAGGAGCTAGGAGAGTATAGAATGGTTAAGTATAACATATTTGCATTTTGAAAGATTTCTAGAGATTGATGGTGGCAGTGGTTGTACAATAACTTCACAGTACTTAATGAAATTGTATGCTGTAACTAAAATGGTAAGTTTTGGGACATATATTTTACTTCAATAATTATCCTATAGGTAAAGTTTTATGAATTGTCTAGATACATGAGTGATAGATGTAGAAATTGACAATATGAATTTTAAATGAGATATTTTATTTGACAATTTATCATTTGTATGTATATATTTCCCAAATATATTCAGATAGTTTTGATGTTTTTAGCATTTTGATAGAAAAAGAAACACTTTATTTGAACTTGTAAAGAATTATATAATATTTTTAAAATAACGTATATTAAAACCAAAAACTTCATTCATTACTATTTTTATTGGCAAAATTGATCACATTCCAATTTCAATCAGTTGTGGATAGGCAAAACTTAGAATTCTTGAGGTTCCTTTAATTTTTTGTGCTTCTTTATCATAAACCTCAGATCTTTTTTTATTTTCTTTTAAAAAATTAGTTAATTTAACTTCAGGTTACATCTCCAACCTAGTGTCCACTTCCCACCCCTCCCAGTACTGACCTCCCACCCTCTACCCCCTATCCCTTCCATCCCATTCCTCTGGAGTGGAGTGTCCCTACATAACAGTCCCCGACCACAGTCATATGAGGGCCAAGAGCCTCCTCAAACCATGGGTCCATATAAGGAAGCACCACTAGGACAAAGTGTCTCAGTGACAGGAAACAAAGTCTATGTTCCTGTTCCCTTTGGTGCATTTGTTGTAGTATAGTTATCCTGTACTATATGGCTAAAATCCGAGTATAAGTGAATAGATGCCACGTGCATCCTTCTGGGTCTGTGTTAGCTCACTCAGGATGAGCTTCTCTAGTTCCATCCATTTGGCTGAAAAATGCATGATTTCATTTTTTCTAATACCTGAGTAGTATTCCATTGTGTTTATGTACCACAGTTTTTTGATCCATTCTTCGGTTGAGGGACATCTGGGTTGTTTCCAGTTTCTAGCTATTACAAATAAGGCTGCTATGAACATAGATGAGGAAACTTCCTTGTGATTCAGTTAGGAATCATTTTGATGTTTACCCAGAAGTGGTATGGCTGGGTCCCAAGGAAGAGCTCCTCCAAGTTTTCTAAGATATCATCAGACTGGCCTGCATAGTGGTTGCACAAGCCTGAACTCCCACCAGCAGTGGACAAGGATTCTGCTTTCTCCACAACCTTGCCAGCATGTGCTGTCATATGAGCTTTTGATCTTAGCCATTCTGAGAGATATGAGATGGAATCTAAGAGTTGTCTTGAGTTGCATTTCTCTGATGATTAAGTATGCTGAGCATTTCTTCAAGTGTCTCTCAGTCATTAGGAATTACTCCTTTATGAATTCTATGTTCAGCTCTGTTCCCCATTTTTTTAATTGTATTATTTGGATTCTTGTCACTTAATTTCTTGAGTTCTTTGTAAATTATGAATATTAGCCCTCTATCAGAGGTGGGGTTGGGGAAGATTTTTTTCCCAATCTGTAGGCTGCCCTTTTGTTTGAATGACAGTGTCTTTGGCCTTACAGAAGATTTTCAGTTTCATGAGGTCCCATTTATTGAGTGTTGGCCTTAGATTCTGAGCTGTTGGTGTTCTGTTCAGGAAGTTGTGATCTGTGCTGATGTGTTCGAGGGCTTTCCCCACTTTCTATTCTAGTAGATTTAGTGTATCTGCCTTAGGTTAAGGTCTTCAAACCACTTGAACTTAAGTTTTGTACAAGAAGATAAGTATGGGTCAAATTTCATTCTTTTACATGTGGACATCTATTTGGACCACCACCATTTGTTGAAGATGCTGTCCTTTTTCCATGTTTTGGCTTCTATGTCAAAAATTAGGGGCCCATAGGTGTGTGGGTTCATTTCTGGGTCTTCAATTCTATTCCATTCATCCACTGGTCTGTTTCTATACCAATGCCATGTTGTTTGTATTACTATAGCTCTGTAGTACAGCTTGAAATCTGGAATGGTGATACCTCCAGATGGTTTTTTTATTGTACAGGATTGATTTAGCTATTCTGGTTTTTTTGTTATTCCATATGAAGGTGAGAATTGCTTTTTCCAGTACTATAAAAAATTCTGTTGGTATTTTGATAGGAATTGCATTGAGTCTGTATATTGCTTTTCGTAGGATGGCCATTTTTATTATATTGATCCTACTTATCCATGAGCATGGGATATCTTTCCATCTTCTGATGTCCCCTTCTATTTCTTTCTTTAAGGACTTGAAGTTCTTGTCATACAAGACATTCACTTGCTTGGTTAGAGTTACCCCAAGGTATTTTATATTGTTTGTGGATATTGTGAAGGGTGTTGTTTCCCTAATTTCTTTCTCAGCCCATTTATTTGTTGTATAAAGAAGGGCATCTGTTTTTTTTTTTTTTTTAAGTAATTTTGTATCCAGCCACCTTGGTGAAGGTGTTTATCTGCTGTAAGAGTTCCCTGGTGGAATTTTTGGGGTTGCTTATGTATACTATCATATCGTCTGCAAATAGGGATAATTTGACTTCTTCATTTCCAATTTGTATCCCCTTGATCTCTTTCAGCTGTGCTATTGCTCTAGCAAGAGCTTCAAGTACTATGTTGAAGAGATATGGCGAAAGTGGACATCCTTGTCTTGTCCCTGAGTTTAGAGGAAATGCTTCAAGTTTCTATCCATTTAATTTGATGTTGGCTACTGCCTTGCTGTATATCGCCTTTATTATTTCTAGGTATGGTCCTTGTATGCCCGATCTCTCCAGGACTTTAAGGCTGAATGGGTGTTGGATTTTGTCAAATGCTTTTTCAGCATCTAGGGAGGTGATCATGTGGATTTTTTCTTTCAACTTGTTTATATGGTGAATTACGATGGTGGATTTTCATATATTGAACCATCCCTGCATTCCTGGGATGAAGCCTACTTGATCATGGTGTATGATACTTTTGATGTGTTCTTGGATTCGGTTTGCCAGTATTTTGTTAAGTATTTTTGCATCTATTTTCATGAGGGAGATTGGTCTGAAATTCTCTTTCTTTGTTGAGTCTTTGTGTGGTTTAGGAATCAGAGTGACTTTGGCCTCATAGAATGAGTTTGGCTGTGTTCTTTCTGATTCAGTTTTGTGGAATAGTTTGAACAGTATTGGTATGAGCTGTTCTTTGAAGGTCCGGTAGAATTCTGTGCTCAAGCTGGGCATTTTTTTTGGGGGGGGTTGGGAAATTTTTAATGACTGTTTCTATTTCCTTAGGGGTTATAGGGCTGCTTAATCTGTTAAATTGATATTGATTTAGCATATGAGGGTGGAATCTATCAAGAAAATTTCCCATTTCACTTAGGTTTTCAAATTTGGTGGAGTATAGATTTTTAAAGTAGGACCTAAAGATTTTCTGGATTTCCTCAAAGCTGTTGTTATTTCTCCCTTTTCATTTCTGATTTTGTTGTTTTGAGTTTTTTCCCTCTGCCCTTTAGTTAATTTGGCTAAGGGTTTGCCTATTTTGTTGATTTTCTCAAAAAACCACCTCTTGGTTGCTTGATTTTTGTATCGTTCTTTTTGTTTCAAAGTTGTTGATTTTAGCCCTAAGTTTGATGATTTCCTGCCTTCTGCTCCTCTTGGTAGTGTTCACTTCTTTTGTTTATCCAATTCACGCAGTTTAGCTGTTAATTAGCTAATATGAGCTGTCACTATTTTCTTTTTAAAGCCGCTTAGTTCTATGAACTCTCCTCATAGCACAGCTTTCATTGTGTCCCATAGGTTAGGGTATGTTGTGTCTTCATTTTCGTTGGATTTTAAGAAGTCTCTTATTTCCTTCTTTATTTCTTCCCTGACCCAGTAGTCATTCAATAAAGAGTTGTTCACTTTCCATGTGTGTATGTGGACTTTCTGTTGTTTCTGTTGTTGTTGAAGTCCAGGTTTATTCCATGGTGGTCTGATAAGATACAAGGGGTTATTTCAATGTTCTTGTATCTGTTGAGGCTTGCTTTGTGTCCAACTATATGTTCGATTTTGGAGAAGGTTCCATGCGGTGCTGAGAAAAAGGTGTATTCTTTTGTGTTTGGGTGAAACATTCTGTAGGTATCTGTTAGGTCCACTTGGTTCATGACCTCTGTTAGAATCATTATTTCTCTGTTTAGTTTCTGTCTTGTTGACCTTTCCATTGTTATGAGTGGGGTGTTAAAGTCTCCCACTACTACTGTGTGGAGATCGATGTGTGACTTAAGCTTTAGAAGAGTTTCTTTTACAAATGTATTTTGTATTTGGGGCATAGATACTCAATATTGAAATGTCCTCTTGATGAATATTTCCTTTATCAAGTATTGTAATGCCTTTCTCTATATTTTTTGATTAACTTCAGTTGGAAGTCTATTTTGTTTGATATTAAGATGGCTACTTGCTTCCTGGGTCCATTTGCTTGGAAAACCTTTTCCCAGCCATTTAGTCTGAGGTAGCATTTATCTTTGTTAGTGAGATGCATGAAATGATGGGTCTTGTTTATGGATCCAATCCGTAAGCCTGTGTCATTTTTGGGGGGAGTTGAGTCCATTGATGTTGATGGATATTAATTACCAAAGTTTGTTATTTCCTATTATTTTGGTGTAGGTGGTGGTTCTGTTTTTCTTTTGGTTTAGCTGCAGTGGAGTTTTTGTTTCCTCTGTTTTCTTGGGTGTAGTTACCTTCTCTGGGTTGGAATTTTCCTTTTAGGATTTTCTGTAGTTCTGGATTGTGGACAGATACTGTTTAAATTTGATTTTGTCATGGAATATATTGTTTTCTCCATCTATGTCAATAGAGAATTTTTTTTTTTTTTGGTATAGTAGTCTGCCTGGGCACCTATGTTCTCTCAGGACTTATAGGACATTTGCCCAGGCCCTTCTGGCTTTTAAATTTCCGAGGAGAATTCAGGTGTGATTCTGAATGGTCTGCCATTATATGTTACTTGATATTTTTCTGTTACAGCTTTTAATATTCTTTCTTTGTTCTGTACATTTGGAGTTTCAATTATTATGTGGCAAGAGGAGTTTCTTTTCTGATCTAATCTGTTTGGTGTTCTGTATGCCTCTTGGAATTATATTGGCATCTCTTCCTTTAGGTTTGGGAAGTTTTCTTCTATGAATTTGTTGAGGATGTTTCCTGGACCTTGGAGTTGGGAGTCTTCTCTTTCCTCTATGCCTATAATTCTTAGGTTCCATCTTTTCATTGAGTCCTTGATTTCTTGGATGTTATGGGTGAGAACGTTTAAGCTTTCTCATTTTCTTTGGTTGTTGTACTGATTTCTTCCATCGAAGCTTCCACGTGTGAGATCCTGTCTTCCATCTCTTGTATCTTATTTTTGATACTCATGTCTGTAGTTCCTGTTCTCTTCCCTTGATTCTCTACTTCCATTCTTATCCCTGTCTGTGTTTTCTTTATTGCTTCTACTTCCAATTTCAAGTATTGAAACATTTTATCCATTTTATACCTTTCCTGCTCCAATTTTGTTGTTGCATTTTCTCTTTCCTGTTTAACTTGAGCCACTTTGGCTTGGAGATCTCTAATGGTATTCTCCGTTGCTTTCACTTGTAAAATTGTGGAATCTTTGAATTCCTTCAGAGATTTAAATTCTTCTTGAATAAACTCTATTACTTCCCAGAATATAGATTTGTCATCGTTTTTATGTGTTTCAGCTGTGGTGGAGTGGTCAGGGCTTGCTATACTAGCATAGCTGCATTTTGTTGGAGTCATATTTCCCTGACTTTTGTTGGATATGTTGTTTTGCTGAACTTTAGTCTTTTGATTGTTCTTAGCTGTTTGTTCCTGGTGCCTTCTGGGCTTGGTGCTTTGGTGTAGAAGTTGTACAGCTTGGTGTTCTGTAGCTTTCCACAGACTGGACGGGGCCTTGTGTGGGGGTTTGTTCTCAGTGTGTCTCTCAGAGCTCATCCCTTCCTTTTGTGTCCCAATTGGGGACTCAAGTGAGGGGTTGTGCTGGGATGTGTTCCTGTAGGTTTCTGGGATCTAACTGGTCTTCGTATAGATGATGGTGCAGGTTGAAAGGCCATAGACTGTTGGCTGGAGCTTTAGCTCCCCTGCAGCTTACTTGTCAGACCATGTTAGTGGGCCTCCCAAGCTGCTCTCAGGGGGTTCTCAGGACCAATGTGCATCTAATCGCCAGAAGCACTGTGAGCTGGTACAGCCCACTCCCAGGCAACAAGTAATGGCCTGGGGTTGTTTCGCTGCTACCTAGTCCAAGGTCTCTGTGCTGCAGTCTGTGTATTCAGCATATAGCAGCTCTGCTGGTATGCTCCTGGGTGTCCAGACATAGATCCTGTGGACTCTGGAAGTCCCATACTTGGGGGTTGAGTCCGCCAGCTGGATTTCTGATAGGATCCAACAGGGAGGGAATACAGTTTCCCGGTGGGAGGTGCTTGGTGTACCTATCTGGTGATTCCAATTCTTAAGCATCTATATTTCCAGTACCAAGTTCTTTGTTGTCCCTGCTGGCCCAGCCTAGATGGGTTTGCACCTATCTAGATGGTACCCAGGGCACCTCTGTGCCTGTCGGCCCTAAGCACTAAGCCCTTTATTCTGAGTCACTCATCAATGCACCCAGGCCAAGACCTCACCGCTCCAGAGGTGGAACTATATAGGCTGGAACTATATAGGCTGAAGGTCTGGTTTCCTGCTAGAAGAGCCATCACTAGCAAAGGAGTCTGATATTAACCCCACAACCTTCCCAGGGCTTGGACCCGGTGGAGGTCCAAGGTGCTTTCCAACCTGGCCACCCATCTTTCTGCCTGCTCTGACCTCACCACTCCTGTGTCTGTCTGGGGCTGTCCCTGGATACTGGCAATTGGAGCCACTGTCTTCCAAGTCCCACTGCAGTGGTGCTGCAGCATAACCTGCTGCCAGAAGTGTATGCCCCTACTCTGTCTAGCTGCAGTGTTCTTCCCAGTTACTGCAAATCCAATAGAGGGACCTGTATTTCCAACACCCCTCTGGGAAAGCCCAAATATGCTTGTGTTTCCCAAAACACCACTGCACTGTGGACCTGCTGCCGCCCCACAGGACCTGCTGCTGCTCTGCAGCTCAGAGGGGGCAGAAAGTGGGAGGGTGGGACAGACAAGGGTGAAGGGAGTGAGCTGTGATGGAGATGTAACTTGAAGTAATGAATAAATGTAATAAAAAATAAAAAGAAAAATTTGTCACCTCATGAAATTTTCCTTTCTAACAGCTCAACTTCAGTAGCATGATAGCCAGTTTGTTTCAACTGTGTGTCAGAGTTTATTTTGTTTGGGAAAGTTTTGGCCTATGTCTGATCATAGTTCATTATGCCTTCTAGCTTATTGTTCTTGTTTCATTATCATTTAAAAAACAGAAACAATGAAATCATGCAATGTGCAGCCAAATGGATGGATCTAGAGAAGCTCATCGTGAGTGAGCTAACCCAGACTCAGAAGGATGCACATGGCATCTATTCACTTATAGTCAGATTTTAGCCATATAGTACAGGATAAATATACTACAACCAATGCACCAAAGGGAACCAGAACATAGATTTTGTTTCCTGTCAACGAGACACTTTGCCCTAGTGGTTCTGCCTTGTAGGCCCCAAGTGTATGAGGAGGCTCTTAGCCCTCATATGACTTCTTAACTGGGGTGGGGCAGTGAAATGTAGGGACACTCCACTCCAGATGAAGGGACTGGAAGGGATTGGTGGTAGAGGGTGGAAGAGCAGGACTGGGATGGATGAAAAGAGGACACTGTGATGGAGATGTAACCTGAAGTAATAAACATTTAACAAAACTCTAATGTTGTTAGATTAACCAGAGCCCTTGGAAAAAATTTACTGTCAGTCATTAAATGTTTCTTCTCTTTGACAAGAAGCTGGATAAGTAAAAAAAAAAAAAAAATGAGCTTCTCATAAAGAAGAAAGGCTTAGGTTTTTATCCTGTTTCCATTTGTCTCTGATATGTATTTACTGTTTTTATTTCTGGTATGCCTCTTTTATTAAATGATGAACAAACATAATAAATGTATAGTGATCTCCATAGTGTTTTTGATTGGTTTACTTTTTATTCTTATATTTACTTACCCTTGGCACAAAATAAAATGTGAGGGTTTTTTTTCTGAGTTTAAAAATGTACTTTTAAGACTTTTCACACATATCTTAGAAATGCATTTGTCAAATAATACCCTTTTTTAGGTTATTGATTATATGGTCATGACAAGAATTTGGGTAATTTCTCTAATTTGGTAATTTATTAGGTTTTAAAAGCACAAAAGAGCAGATATTTGCATATCTTTAAATATATACTGTTCAAAAATAACAACATAACACAGGATGGATGTAAGCTTTCATAAATATCTGATTTTTTCTCATACATGTTTCTGCTAGTGTTCTTCTGCTATACCCACAATAAAGGCATTCTAAAGCAAATGCCAAGAATTTTATTGGTTGTCTGGATTGGTACTGCATCTGGTTTCATAATTTGTTTTAATTGTCAGTTGATACAGATAGAGAGAAGGCATTTAAACATATAGACACAAAATAGTGAAGTGAGAGGCTATATGAAAGCATCTTATGTGTTTGTATTTGGTTCCTGAAGTTTAGTAAACACAATGACAGTAAAGGTTGGCAAGCAGAAGAATTCCACTGTGGCAGAAGAGAGTACTTAGTGCTCTGACAATTACTTGCCTCAAGTGGCAGGATCACTAGGGAACTAAACCTATCTTCTTTACAAATTGAAATATAATCAAAATAGTACCATCTGCTATTGTATTTTTTGTAATTTTATTACAACTCTGTGTCCTTATCTTTGTGTGCTTAGAATTCACTCAGTATTTATATTGCTCATCCTTCTCTTTGCAGCTGGATTATCACTCACTGTTCTTCAAATCCTGAAATTCAATTGTCACTCTTCATATCAGACTAAGAGATACCTAATAAGAATGATGCATAATCTTTACAGTGCAAATAGAAAGACTATATGGGATTTGTTCTATGGATTATATAATTGCATATAGTGGAGATCTTGGACATGATGTTGGAAAGCTGAAGCACTTAGGAAAATGAAATAGATGACTCTTTGGATGTGTACATGAGATAAGAATCAGGTATTTTCATTCTTCATAACTCAATGTCTTGTTCTCTATTTCAGTTGAAAACTTTTGGGGATGTTTCACATGTGCCTCTGCTGTTAAATTCATGTTTTCCTCAGGTAATTTTAAGAGGAGACTGTATTATATATATTTCATTTTTTTATATAGTCCTGGTGTTTGGGAAGTTAGTGTGAAGCATATGCCCACTAATATACTTTTGAATTTTTCAATCTGAAACTAAGCAAACCCCTAATTAAATGCTTCCTTTTATAAGCTACCTTTATCATGATGTTTTATTACAGCAATAGAATAATAACTAAGATACCAAGATTGGGCCAAAATAGACAAGCTACATTACTGGAATTTTTTTTCCAACCTCCACCCCTTGTTTTCCAAAGGTCAAGAATGGAGCAGGACCCAAATAAGAAA
>CAJQZJ010023998.1:0-32783 GCA_907164525.1 Lophiomys imhausi | reverse complement strand
GAAAAGAAATGGTTCAGAGTGAAAATAAGAGACAGATGAATGTAAACTAGTTAGCAGAATGATGAGAAGACAGTTGATGACAGTTGAGACAGGATAAGCTGAGTTCAGACAGACAAGATATTGTTAGGAGACAGAAAAAGAACCTATGAAAAATACAAACATTGTAGCAGAAAGAAGAAAAAAGTAAAGACTAAAAGGTACAAGGGATTGCTCTCTCTCTGAGGCTTGAGTATCTCAGTCTAGAGTTAAAATACTCAGAGGAGAAGACACCCAATATTAAAACCCTGAGCAGTGTGTAAACTGACTCTAGCTTTTACCATCAGTAATGCTAAATTGGGTTTGAGGGCCAGATGGGTGCAACCTTCCAAGTATCATTGCTTGTTTGGGACTCATCACCAACAAAATATGCTAATGTGATCACTGTAGACCATACTTTCCTTATGACAGTATAACATCCAAGATAAACTCTGCCTTTCAGAAGCTCCCTGCACATTGGGCCCATGATATGGGGCTTGAAGATTATCATTGGGGCTGTAAGGCAACAGTTATTATCTGTCCAAATACAATGCAAGTCAGAACCAAGTGAACAGCTAGTGATGTAAGAGAATAATTTCTCTAAAGGACACAAATCTCTGTATTAGGTGTCACATTTTCCATTTTCCTACTAGACAGATACCTACTATGGCTGCATTGAAGGACCTATACATGTGATGGAATCATCATGCCATTCTTGACACAGTCCACAGCAACATTTCTCATAACTTCAGAATGGGCAACAACATCACTTAGTGTGCTCCTTCATTACTCAGTATGCTCCCATTGAAAGGAAAACAATTTATTTTTATTACATTTTCTGTACTATAACTGATCCCCATCATCAAGGTGTAAATTATTGCAGGAAGTAGAAATATGAATAATTCTTCTAGCAAGTACAGACAAAGACACACATACACACACATGTTACCATACTTTTCAAATTATTAATACTTATTTATTAACTATATTCACTTATAACAAATAGCAACAATTTCTTAACTACTAATCCTACAAATTTCTACAACCCTTTAACCTAACCACTAAACCTGTTGAAATTATTTTCCTAACCCTTTGGAAGGATACAGTCTCGGGCTGCAGATCTTCAGTCATCAGGAACACAGTCTCTGTTGTAGATTCTTTAATGCACTTAGCAGTCTTTTTTCTGGATCTCAGATGTAAATTCGTCAGGGTAAGTTGGTTATTGCAGTCTCACCTTAAATAAGGCTTAATGCTTTCTTCTCTCTGGAAGACCACATCAGCACCTCTGTTCAGTCCTTAAAGCCGGCCACAGTTTCGTTTGGGCCACTTTTCGGACAGACCAAACCCCTCTAGGCAAAAGTTGAGCCACAGGATTTAGTCCTTGGCCTTTTGCTGTCTTGCTGAGGCTTTCTTTGCTCACCAGCTTCTTTCTGCCTTAGGAAGATCTGGCCATCAACTCAACAGCACTTTCTCCAGCAGGACTCTCTGAGCTCTCTTCATGGGGGGGGCTCTCTTTTTAATGGGGCTCCATGCACTGTCCTTAAATAGGAGGAACTCTGTTTCAGCTTAATATGGGCTCTGCCCACTTAGCAGCTGAAAACAATGCCAGGCCAGATACTTTGTTTCTTAAGTCCATTAAGTCTTTCCTGTTTTTCCTGACTTCCACCTTGTTTTTCAGTCATTAAGTCTTTCCTGTTTTTCCTGACTTCAACCTTGTTTTTCCACAAGCTGATAAGCTAATCGCTCACAGCCAAGTTGATCTTCATGCCCCGAATTAAGAGAATTAAGAGACTGTATCAGAAACCCCTATATATTTTCTAAATCTAATTTAATTTCTCTAACTCCCTACACACAACTGTTCTTTAAAAATCCAACATATTTTTTAAGCTCATAAGCTACCTAAGTATGGTAGCCTTCACCAATCTTAACAGTTTGAAGCAAGAGTTTGAGCTAAGCCAGCCAGGGCTCCACAATAAGTAAGACTTGTCTCAAAAAGAGATAGGGAAGGACAAAAAGGTAAAAAGAGGAGCTGAGGTATATAGTCATCTGTCCCCACAAGAGGCAATATAAGAAGGTAGAAAGCAGCTTAATGGCTTCTCAGATTGCAATTCTAGATATATTTTTCTCTTAAAACTATAGTTGAGTGCTCACCTAGATGGATCTCAGTGCTGCAGCTGTGTCCATTACAATAAACCAGCAGGTTCTCTGCCCAGCCTCTCCAGTCTGAGCAAGTGCAACAGCCTCCAATCATTTCCTTCATACTATAGGAGACCTCTTCCTCCTGTGACATGGGCCAATTTCTAGAGACCATCGAAGAGGGTGTTGTGGGGGCACCATTAACAAACACAAGCAAGCCATCAAGAGCTCCACTAGCAGCCCAACCCTGCACCAGCAGTCCAGCCTGACCCTGGCCCAGTGCCCACCTATCCACCCCCTGGCCTATTTGGGCTTTGCAGCTCAGTCACTCACATTCAAGTCAGGAACCATGTATTTGCTGATTCCCTGCACCTTGGCCTCCTCCTCCTCCATTGCATCCTCCCTCCCCACCTCCACCTGGCTACTAAGCCTCAACAGGAGGATGGTACACATCATCAAGCTGGCTTCTGCACATGTGCACTGGGGGATTACAACTGGGGCCAGGGCAGTGAAGGGGAGGGAGGACTGTCCTTCCTCTTGGCAAATCAAGTGTTGTGAGTGCTGCTCAGTCTACTTCTGGCACCTTCTAGTCCTTCCCCTACCAATTCCTCTTGTTGACTCCTAGGTGTGCATAAGTTGGGGAAGAGCAGAGCAGGATGCTCCAGACTGCTGTAGTGAATGTACCTGAGGGCTCAGGGGTGCACGCAGGCCTGGATGTTGGACTACCCACATCTTAAGATCCCAGGGCACGCATGAAGAAGAGGCTGTGGTTGGGGGCCATAGATGATGAGGAGACTTCTCCTGGCACTGGGAACCTACCTGATGGCCTGTGCCTCCAGAACTGGCCAGCAGGGAAAAATGGTTGGAAAAGCATGCCAGTCTCCATGAAGAGTGTGATGAAGCATGACTTCCTATAGTTGGCCCTGCTAACTTCACTATACTATACCAGCTTTGCCACGCATTAAATTTGTGTCCATGATTCTTCCCAAAGTTCACCCAGTGGAATTGTTACCAGATCTACTGCCCACTTACTCACGCCATTGGCCCCCATGATAAATGAAAGTGCACAGGTCAAAGTCTTGTGTTTGAATTTGGAACCCACATTCCAGCCTGTCACCAAAGGATAACCATAAAAGTGTGACGCCCAATTTTGACTAAGGATTCCTCTCAGCTAGATCAATTCTCTAAATTTATCTTTACAGATGTAAAGATGTAAAATGAAGAAATACAGGAGTTCCCTCCTCATACCCAAATAGTATATAGATTAGACCAATGTGAGCAGACTAATTAGCTGAACACTGAGTAGTTTTTAAGCAATAAAATAAAATAAAACTCCTGCCTCCCTAATCCTTCCTCCATGTACACCCAATATTGATTTTAGGGAAAATATTCACTCATTAACATTTGGGATGAAATGGGAATTGTGGACAGATTTCTTAAATGACAAAATTAATTCCAAGGCAACTTTATGGATTTTGGTTAATTACTTACAAGTACAAAGTGTATTCTTAGAAATTAACAACATAATATGATCCACAAAGTGCACTTCCACAATACTAGAAGACCCCAAGTTCTAGGCATTCTCTAGAAAACATAGGAAGTATAAGACCATTCCAAAAATTACTGTGGCTATTCTTTTTTTTATTTCAAAATAATCTGTAAAAGTCTAAGAATAGTAATAGATACAGCACATTGCAAATATCTATTGGCAAATATTAAAATGCTTCAAAAACTATGTGAAATCTACATTAATAGAAGATTGACCAAAGCTTGTGATAGGGACAAAATGTACTCTAAAGGGACATAAAACTGAGGATTCTCTTACATTAATAAATTCAGGAATGATGATATAGATTAGTAAAATGACATTTTTAGGAGGATATTGTAATAAATTTTTGGATCTCTAATGATTTAACATAACTATGAAGTTTGTAAATTTAATGCAGCCTTCAAACAGATGAATACTGTTTTGTTTACCTTAACTGTACTGAACGTTTTATTTTTACCCTTATACAAAAGCAATTGGTAAAATGTCCAATTCCTGCTCTACCTCTTAATGTAGAATTATTTTGGTTCAAATCAATGTGGAATTTCCCAAACACTTCAGTCAAGCCTTGATGTACTAAATTGTTTAAAAATTCATTCATTTTTATTTTTTTTATTTTATTCTTTTTTTATCTGTTTATCGGCTTATTTGTTTGCTTGGTTTTTTAGTTCTCTCTCCCTGGCAAGGAGACACTTTTCACCGGTGATACTGCCTCGCACACCCCCATTGTATGAGGAGGCACCTGGCCCTCATATGAACTATGAACTGGGGTGAGGGACTATTATATAGGGACACCCCACTCCAGAGATGCAGGATGGAAGGATCAGGGGATAAAGAAAAAAATGTAATGTGAAGTTTCGGCCTGTGGCTACTAATTGTCATAAACTGTTTAGGATAATTAAGAAATGCAAACTAATAGTCATGCAAGCCTGTCATTTTGTTAGGTGCTATGACATCCTATTATAGTTATTTTCTAAGCTAATCAGAAATCAAGTTGCTAAGAGACAAGCAACTTTTGCTTATCCTAATATAAGAGATAGATAAGCTGGGCGGTGGTGGCGCACGCCTTTAATCCCAGCACTTGGGAGGCAGAGGCAGGCGGATCTTTGTGAGTTCGAGGCCAGCCTGGTCTACAAAGCGAGTCCAGGACAGCCAGAGATATTCAGAGAAACCCTGTCTCGAAAAACCAAAAAAAAAAAAAGAGATAGATAGGGCCTCTTCAAAAACCTCAAGAGATCTGCAGAATATGGCATTCAAAGATGTTCGCTTAACTTTAGATTTTTTTTGATATCGAGACATGTCAACTCCTGACAGCACCCCCTATTCTACTCCAAGTAGAAGATGAACATCGAAGAATCTCCAATGGGAGATGATTGAATTAGTGGCAAGCCTATCTCTTGGCAGAAATAACCCCTTGCTCCAACTGTAGACAGAATGCTGTCCAAAAAGGACAAAAATTGGAAGCAGGTAAGTCGACAACCTAGCTCTGCCAAGACAGGGCAGGCAAGTCCTTCATAATTCCTGCTCTACAATCAATGTCTGTCAGAGAAGTGGGGCCAAATGACTGGAGATCGATGCTGTAATGTATGGAGAGAAAATGGGAACTGTCCAGGCAGCCACTGGTATGTCATCTCTTAGTTTTGGAAGCTGCAGGCCCTGCACTTCCTATATAATCAGACATATTTATCCCTCTCAGGTCTCTTAGGTGGTTGAAGAATAGATAGCTAGAGTCTCATAATTAAATTTTGAGTTGTTTACGAATCAAGAGAGTGCCCTGTATCTAAGAAGATGTTTTTAAAATTGTGATGCAAGTTAGTATGAAAACTGAGTTAGATATAGAACTTTAAACTCATGGAGATGGTTATATAGTAGAACATTAAAGTCAGGTGCCAAATACTGGACATTGGGAATGTATGATAAGCCATATAACTCTTATAATTGTGTCCTAATTACTTCTGTTTTCATGAATGGTATTTATTATAAGAGAAAGAGCCATTTATTGGACTGAAAGGGGGAGCTGTTGGGGTGAAAAAGATATACCTTAAACTAAAAAAAAAGGATAGGGATGGGTGGGTTGAAGCAGAAGAGGGTGGGAGGATGGGACTGGAGGGGGGAGTAGGGAGGGGATTGCAATAGAGATGTAACTTGAAGAAAAAAAATAAATTTAAAAAATTCATTCATTTTATTTTGAAAACATTGGAGCTTAGTTCTTGTCATGAAACTAATTTGTATGTAAGAAGGATAAGTATCTTACTTAGTAGTATAACACCTAATAAACATAGGTATATACTAGTTCTTTCAAGACAAAAAGTTGTATTCATAATGAAGTTTTCATATTTAACAAAAAATGGGGAAGTTGGAAATTGTGTAAAAGAAAAAAATAGGAGAGCTGCACAATTTTAAATGTTTATTTATTACTTCTTTAGATCTCTATTACCACCCTCTCCCTCCATCCCAGTGCCCTCCCTCCCACACTCTGCCCCTCCTCCTCCTCTCCCATCCGTCCTGTGTGGGGAGTCTCTATGTATGTGAGGCCCTCAGTTTGTTAGTCACATGAGGTCTAAGAGCTTCCTCTTGCACAGGAGGTATACATGGCAGTTCCACTAGGGTGGAGTGTCCAACTAACAGGAAACTAAATCCATGTTCCTGTTCTTTTGGGTCTATTGATTGTAGGTTGTTATCCTATTCTATAATGGCTAAAATCCAGTTATAAGTGAATATATGTCATGTGTATCTTTCTGAGTCTGAGTTAGCTCACTCATGATGAGCTTTTCTAGCTCCATCCATTTGATTGCAAATTGCATGGTTTTCTTGTTTCTGATAGCTGAGTAGTATTCCACTGTGTAAATGTACCACAGGTTTTTTTGTTTGTTTTTGTTTTCATCAATTCTTCAGTTGAAGTATATCTGGGAAGAAATTAAACACGAAAAAACCCAAGTAACCCAATCAAAAAAATGTGGCACAGAGCTAAACCAAGAATTCACAAAAGAGGAATCTAGAATAGAGGAGAGTCACTTGAAGAAATGCTCAACATCCTTAATCGTCAGAGAAATGCAACTCAAGATAACTCTGAGATTCAATCTCACTCCTGTCAGAATGACTAAGATCAAAATTTCAAATGACAGCACCTGCTGGCGAGGTTTCAGAAAAGGGGGAACACACCCACATTGCTAGTGGGAGTGGAAAACATGAACAACCCCTATGTAAATCAGTCTGGCGATATGTTAGAAACCTTGAAATAGCTCTGACCCAGCCACACCACCTCTGGGTATACATCCAAAAGATTCCTCACCAATACATCGTAAGGACATATCCTCAACTATATTCATTGCAGCCTTAATTGTAATCCCTAGAAACTGAAAAAAAAAAAAACCTTTTCTTTTTCTTTTCCTGTTTTAAAAAAAAATCTAGATTCAGAATATGAAGGAAAACATGCACAATTCCTCTTTCTGAGCCTGTTAGAGCTGTATTTAACAGATCATTTAGAACTGGCTATATTTAAATACCCAACTTTACACATAAAATTCACAACTGTATTTGGCAAAGTCTCTTGGAGTCAATAAAAGTAGTATTATGTTTAGATGCATTTACTTTTGGAAAGTGAGGTGATTCTCAATTTTAAATCTCTGTTGTCCAAATTTAAATATTTTTAAAGACCAAAATTGAGCATCTTCTCTGAGTTTGCTTTACTTAACTTTGCAAATGGCTTCAGAAATTTATTTTTAACTCTTAAATTACTATTAATAGAAATGTAATATGCTTACATTTTACATTTTTGGGGGATAAAACAGCACATAACTTCCAATAGAAAACAATATCTCTAGAATACCTTAAGATCTTGTAGATTTTAGATAACCTTTAAACATGCAGAACTGTACTTTTTTGAGATGCAAGAACACTTAACACTGAATTTTCAGAGTGTCATCAACATAATATAGGGTCCATTTTCCATTTTATATTGACACTGAAACTTTTCAACTATATTATCATCAAAATGTGATCAAAGTGACAAATCCTGGTGTCAGTTAATAGGGCACAATAAGATTATGAACGTGAAAGATTTCAACATGGAAAGAGGAAAATTAGTAATGGAAAAGGAGGAGTTCTTAAAGAATTAAAATATACCTGGAACTGAAAAAATAAAGAATAAATAAATAAGTAAAGCTCAGAGATGTGTATGGGGCATCTTAAAAAGCCCTGGATACTGCCCCAAAATTAGCAAGGAAGAGAGCATGAAAAACACACTCTCTTCACCTGTCCACCAGAAAAGGCTGGACAAGAAATGCTTAGCACCTAACCACTGACAGACCTATGAGGTAGACATTGGTCTCCAGCAATACAGACCCATTCAAAATGCAGGACAACAACAAGCCTATAAGCAGGACTCTAAGAAGGACAATGATGAATACTCCATCTTGCATGGCCAAGTCCTGGATTCAAGCAAATGTTTCACAGAGCTAGGAACAGAGATTAACAGTCTTCAGTGAGGACTCCAGAACACAAGATACTAGAAGACAAGACAATCAAGGAATATGAAAGGTCAGGAAGCAGTGCCCAAAATATATGAAAGAAAACCTCACTGTTAGGTTTCATACTTAACTCAAGTATGGATATGCTCCTGAGAAATAAAGAGAAAGATCATATCAGACACCTGAGAACCCTGGGAAAGACATTGGGAAGAATTGTTAAATAGCTTCAAAACTACATAATCAGTAGCTAAAACAAATTGGGTGGGGGGAAGTAGTGTGATTTATTTTGTTTGTTGACCTTTGAGATACCCTATGCTCTTCAGTGTCAGTTGCCTTTGGACTCCTAGAGGAAGAGAAATGTTATAAAATGCCAGCAGAGGCTGAGTGAGGTTGAGTATAAAGCCAGCTTGAAGAAAAGTAGTATGAGAAGACATTTTAGGCATGAAGAAAGAAGACAGAGTAGTACTAGAGAGAAAAAGAGATTGTTCAGAGACATATGAATGTGAATAGGGCTAGTGGAGTGATAAGAGAAGACAGTTGATGACAGTTGAGAGAGGAGAACCTGAGTTGAGACAGACAAGTTATTATTAGGAGAGAGAAGAAGTACCCATGAAGAACACAAAGAAAGTAGCAGAGTATCTTGGTCTAGAGTTATCATACTCAGAGGAGAACACATTCACTATCAAATCCCTGAGCATCATATAAACAGACACTAGCCTGATCCATCAGTTATGCTAAATTGGGTTTTAGGGCCAGATGCCTGCCACCTTCAAAGTATCATTGATTGTTTGGGAGTTAACACCACCAAAATATGCTAATATGGATCATTGTACAACACACTTTCCTTAGGACATTATAATATCCAAGGTAAACCCTGACTTTGAGCATGTTGGGCCCATGATATGGAGCTTGAAGATTATCATTGGGGCTGTAAGGCAACAATTATCTGTTCAAATACAATGGAAGTCAGACCCAACCCAATAGATAATGAAGTCAGAGAAAGATGTAATTAATTACCTAATTCCTCTAAAGGAAAGAATTCTCTGTGTTATTTGTCACATTTTCCTTTCTCCTACCACACAGATACCTACAATGGCTGCACTAAAGGACATATACATGTGATGGAATCACCATGACATTCTTGGCACAGACCACAGCAACAGTTCTCATAACTTCAGAATGGGCAACAACATCATTTCTGTGACTTTCATTACTCAGTATGTTCCCACTGAAAGTAAAACAAGTTGCTTTCATTATATTTTCTGTACTATAACTGATCCCAATTAGCAAGGTACAAATTATTGCAGGAAGTATGTATGTGATAATTCTTCCAGCAGTAATAATTCTTCCAGCAGCACATACATACATACATACACACACACACACACACACACACACACACACACACACACACACAAACAAGTACGCATCTGAATATACAGGCACACTACCATATAATAACAGTGATCCTCAGAAACATCAGTGCTCACACAACATCCCTAACACACTTAAGTGAGAGGGACAGATAGTAATCTTTGGATTCTTGGGAAATTGTCCTTTTCATTGGAAAATGTTTTCTTTTCCCAACAGGGAGTTTCACATTCCCTGAGAACTGAGCCTACATATCTACCTTATTAATAGTGTGATATGTGGTGACTGGAGGGAAAAAGATGAGTGTGAGGTATGGACACATCATATGATCGGTTTGTTCTAACTGGAATCCAGGAATGGCCTGTGTTGCTGACAAAGGAGCTCTCTAAAATTCAACATTTACTGAGTTCTCACCAGGAGGAGGTTATATAATTCAATTAATTGATTAGCTATTGTACACTTGGTGGCAAGACTTCTCTACTTTCTCACAGGAATAGAAACCTACCCTGACAAGTGTAAATGCCTTTCCTCTGTGATGCCAGGCCTTAACCAAGGTTAAAATGGGATCCACTTGAGGGTTGGGTCTTTATTGGGATTCCACATTGACCAAACTTTCTTTTTAATTTTATCTCAGAGAGGGCAAGTAGTAGATGTCCAGTCACATATCTACTACTTATGTGAAACACACTGCCAGTAATTTTGGCCCCTTTTGAGGGTTAGCTTCGTTTCTAGGATAAAAACACAATGCATTTTCCATGCCCATTTCATAGCATTTCTTACCCCTTAGCTAGTTTAAGCACTATGCAACTCAATCTTCCACTTGTGCTTAGGGAGCATCTTGCCAAGGAGGGATTTAGACTTAGAAAAAATACCAGAAAACCTTCTCAGTCTTGATCCTGACAACTTTTCAGATTGTGACCAAGGAGGAGTGTAGTACGACCATATTAAAAAGAAGTCTGCTATTATAGGATGTGTATTTATGAGGTAGGACACAAAGGCAATAAAACCTAGACAAATGGAATTCTTCCTACTTGATACATCTTAAGCAGAAAACTAGTCACACATGGAATTCTCAGCTTGTAGTCATTTGGACCCTGAGGAAAGACAAATAATTATGCCATTTGATGTTACTAATTTATTATTTATAAGTATTTTACTCTACATGCTGCATTACATTGCTAACAAAACCTTGTATTAATAATTGTAATAGGTTCTCTTGAAGAAATATTGTCTGACAGAAATATGAAAAAAATAAGAATGAAGAAAGGAAAGAGAAAGAAAGAAAGGAAGGAAGAAAGAAAGAAAGAAAGAAAGAAAGAAAGAAAGAAAGAAAGAAAGAAAGAAAGAAAGAAAGAAAAGAAGGGAGCAAAAAGAAGAATAAGAAAAAGGAATAAAAATCATGGGAAGCAATAGTGAAAGACTTGGGTTATTAAGATAGGTAGAATTAAATATATGAACTGTGTGTGTGTGTGTGTGTGTGTGTATGTGTGTGTGTGTGTGTGTGTGTATGTGTGTGTGTGTGTAGTTTGTTTCCAAAGAGAGTGGATAATGAGAACTATCTTGTTTATTATATTTAATGACAAATAATGAATAACATAAAACATTTTCTTATTTAAACTTAAACAAATATAGAAATAACAAGAAGAGAACAACATAAAAACAACAATGGACTATCCATATTTTTTCATGGCATCTTCAGGTGGTCAGTCAGAAATCAAAACACCATTCTTCAATGCTGTCTTGTCCATGAAGTAGTCAGCTTTTTAAGGTTCTATTTGACCACTCAAGGCTGGATGTACCTGAAAATATGTTTGAAAGCTGATGATTCAGGATCTAGACACTGCTTGATATTATTAGGTTCTGATGCAATGAATTAGAACAGAAGAATGGAATCTTGATGAGAAGTGGAATTAGTCAGTCTCCTTTGATCACAGTGGGAAGATTACAATGTCTTGGTGTCTCTTTGACGAGAAGAAGAAAATACAGGTCATCTTGAATAAAGTTTCTAGGGACAAAGGTTCCTAGAAAGAGATAGAGATAAAGACACTTGGAGAGATTGTACAATATGAAGACCCACTAGACATACCCATTGTTTGAGATACCTTTGGTAGGAGGAAGCCTATTGAACACCCCATATGTGTATTTTCAATATCCTCCATCTCTTCGAGGTCTTGGAATTAAGAGGCCAGAGGAGAAAGTCATTATTTATTCCTACAGCATTCAGAAAAGTTTTTCCCCCATGAATCATAGGAAAAACCTTCAGACTACATTGTCCGAAGAGAAATGTTTCAAGGTCACTTGGACAGTGAGTGAAGATCTGAGTTTTCCTTCTTTATTGAGAAGAACTGCGTTTTCTAACTTGTCAGAATAACATCTTTTAAACCTTTTCCTGTTGGACATAGGATGAAGGTCTCTGACCATTCTGGGTAGTTGAGTGTGTTATACCACTTATCTCACAACTTTCAACTCTTCATCAGAGTTTAGAAATTCCATACATTACACCGAATGTGTGGCAAGCCAGTCATCAGTCAACGTTCTTACTGGCAACCACTATACTGCAATTTTTTCTCATGATTGTGATCAATTATCTGACAATAATCTACTTAGAGAAGTAAGAGTTTATTTAACCTCAGATTTACATGGGACATAAGAAAACATAATGGGATGTAATAATGACATGGACATCAACATATCTGTTCTTTTGGTTACATGGCATTTGCAATCCTAGAATACCTGTGACATGGCACTGTCTTTTTTTTTTTTAAGAAGCACTAGTGCAATCTTATGTATATTTCTCTAGTTAGCCAGTATCAAGTTCCTTAAAATCAACCAGTCTTTCTGTCTCTCCCCAAACCCTCTCTCATTTAACTCTAAAAAGCATGGGATCAATGTCCTTACACTGTTCATGCTTAATAGTGTTGTCTTCCTTCAATGAGCATCCTTATGTATTTACCCACATATTTCAAAATATGTTGATTCTCCCTCAATCAAATCCCAGGGTTGCTCTATTCCAGGAAGACACAGCCTTCCAAACAAATGCCAATGCTCTTTACTTGATATAGTTAGCAAAACTTCTTCCTTTATACCTTATCTCAACTTATGGTGCCTTTTTAGTCATCAGCCTTAGAACACTTGATATTCCAATATAGTGTCTTCTATATTATCTGTGAATATACACACAGGAGCCATCATCAACTCTCTGTCCTAATTTATTAAGAGCCTGTTATGTTGGACCGCGTCTAACTTTTTCTATCTTTCACTGCAGAGAAAGAAAAATGTTGAATGAAGATGAATGAGAGACAGTCCACCTGGGTGAGGAGATGAGGTTCATTCTGGAAAAGGGGATAAGTTTGCAAAAAGTCCTAAATTCCACGGGAACTATGCCTTTTACTTACACAGAGAAGAGGCAGTTAATGTTTGCTTCTGTTCATAGACTAAAGAAAGACAAGTAAACAGTCCATCTACTTTTGTGTTCATTCCTGAGGAATACACAAGGAGAGAGCTTGTCCTATGGCCTGACTGCTGGGAAGAGATTGGCCTGGAAAGGCTTACCACTGTCCTGTCACCAGTTCTGGGAGCAGATGGCCAGAAATTGCTTCCTGCCTACATGACCCTATGGCTCCTATTTCACTTAGAGTTTCCCATTTGACACAAAGTAAAGACAGTGTTAGAATAAACTTTCTTCCAGAATGCATGTTCTATCTCCATCTTTAGTACCAAGAACAGAAAGAATGCCTACTAAGAGCTATAGAGTTTATCTTGGACCTGGAGGGGACACAGTCATTGACCATATGGCATCATGGATGGGCCCAAAGTAGCTGATTCAGAAAAAACCCATTCCATGACAAAAGTTGTTCTCTGCCTAAGAAAAAGCTGGTAAGGCTCCCCTTATTCTGTCCTAAATATTTTATCCCATTGTGAGGTGTACACCTGTGGGCTATGCAGTGACCAATGTGTGTGAAGAGACTGGGATACAAGAGCTGTTAGTGACTTCATTTTCAAGCACTATCAGGGAGAAAGATATACATGTGTGCCATGTGTGATTTTGTCTTTTTTTGTGGGCCTGTCACTTGTCCTGCTTCTTTTAGGGCAATGTGGCACAAGACTTTTGTCCCAGGACTTGGGATGGAGTGGTAGGAGGTCTCTGTGACTTTAATACTAGCCAGTGACTACAAGACTACAGAGTGAACCCTCTCCATAAATAATTAGTCACCTTCCACCCTCCACTTCATCCCTTCTACTCAGAAAAGGAAAGGCCTTGCATGAATATCAACCAGTTTTGTTATGTCAAGCTGCAGTAAGACTAGGTGGATCCTCTTCTATTGAGACTAGAGAAGGCAGCCCAGTTTGGGTAAAAGTATCCAAAGCAGGCAATATAGTCAGAGAAACCCCTGTGTCTGCTTTTAGAGCCCCAAATGACGGTCCAGCTACATAACTTTTACATATGTGCAAGGGGCCTAGGCCCATCCCATGAATGCTTTCTTGTTAGCATTTCAGTCATTATGAGCCCATATGGGCTAAGGTTAGTTGATTCTATATGTTTCCCTGTGGTGTTGTTGACCCCTCTGTGTTCTTCAATCCTTCTTCCTTCTCTTCCAAAGGATTCCTCATGCTCCAGTTAATGATTGTCTGTGAGTCTATGTATTAGTTTCCATAGTATTCTGGGTGAGTCCTCTTTGATGACACTAATGCTGGGCTCCTGTCTGCATGTAGAGCAGAATATCATTAATACTGTCAGGGGTGGGATACCTATAATGATATGGGTCTCAAACTGGGCCAGTCATTCTTTGGCTCTTCCCTCACAATTTGCTCAAAACTTTACCCCTGCACCTGTGGAGGCAGGGCAAATTGTGGGTCTAAGTTTTTGGCTCATTTCTTGTCCCCATCTTTCAATTTGAAGCCTTTTTCCTTTACATGGGATGGCTGATTCGGGCTTCATATTCCTCACTGCTAGGAATCTTAGCTTGGGTCACCCTCACAGATTTCTGTGCGTTTCCATTGTACTAGATTTCTAGTTTGTCCAGAGATTCCCACCCGCATCCAGTTCTCTCTCTCAGAACTTTCTCCCTGCATGATCCTCCCACCTCATTCCTCCTGTCCCAAACCCCTGCCCCAACCCAGTCCCTCCTTCTATACACCTCTGATGTCTATTATATTTCTTAATTTAAGTGAGATTCAGGGGTCCTCTTGGGCTTTCCTTTTAATTATGTTCTTCACTAATGATCAAAGAACACTTAAAGAAATATTCAACATCAATTGTCATCAGGAAAATGCAGAGTCAAAATGATTCTGAGACCCCATCTCACAACTGATAGAATGGTTAAGATCAAATATTCAAATGACAGCTCATGCAGGTAAGAATGTGGTGCAAGGGCAATAATTCTCCATTGCTGTTGGAAATCCAAACTTGTAAAATTACTTTGGAAATCAATTTGGTGGCTTTTCAGAAAACTGAGACCACTTCTACCTCAACATGAAGAATATCACTCCTGGGAATGTACCCAAAAGAAGTTTCACAACACCACAAGGATACTTTCTCAAATTTGTTCTAGAAGATGTATTCGTATTTTACAGAAACTGGAAACACCCTAGATGTTCCTCAGCTTAAGAATTGATACATCCAATGTGGTACATGTACACAATGGAGTATTACTTAGAAATTAAAACCAAATGGATGGAAAAAAAGATAATCCTGAGTGAGGTAATCCAGACTCAGAAAGACAAATGTGGTATATATTCAATTATAAGTGGATATTGCTTATTTTTTATTTTTATGTTTATTACTTCATGTTACATCTCTATTACAGTACCTTTCCATCCCTCCCAGACCCGCCCTGCTACCCTCTACACTTTATCCCTTCCATCCCATTCCTTTGGAGTGGACTGTCCCTACATATCAGTCCCTTGCCCCAGTTCAGCAGTCATATGAGGGCCAAGAGCCTCCTCATATACTGGGGGCCTACAAGACAGCCACACTAGACAGGTAACAAAGTCAATGTTCCTGTTCCCTTTGGTGCATTGGCTGTAGTATAGTTATCCTGAACTATATGGCTCAAATCCGATTATAAGTGAATAGAGGCCATGTGCATCCTTCTGAGTCTTGGTTAGATCACTGAGGATGGACTTCTCTAGTTCCATCCATTTGGCTGAAAATTGCATGATTTTGTTGTTTCTGATGGCTGAGTAGTATTCCATTGTGTACCTGTGCCACAGATTTTTTTTTTATCCATTCCTCGTTTGAGGGACATTTGGGTTATTTCCAGTTTCTAGCTATTAAAAATAAAGCTGCTATGAACATAATTGAGGAAATGACCTTGTGGGTTGGTGAGAAATCATTTGGATGTATACCCAGAAGTGGTATGGCTGGGTCATGAGGTAGAGCTATTCCATGTTTTCTAAGATATTGCCAAACTGATTTCCATAGTGGCTCTACAAGTTTGCACTTCCACCAGCAATGGACCAGTGTTCCCCTTTTCTCCACAATCTTGCCAGCATGTGCTGTCATTTAAGTTTTTGATCTTAGCCATTCTGACAGGTGTGAGATCGAATCTCAGAGTTATCTTGAGTTGCATTTTTCTTATGATTAAGCATGCTGAGTATTTCAAGTATCTCTCAGCCATTAGGGATTCCTCCTTTGTGTATTCTCTGTTTATCTCTGTTCCCCATGTTTTGATTGGATTATTTGGTTTCTTGGCATTTAATTTCTTGAGTTCTTTGTAAATTTTGCATATTAGCTCTCTGTCAAATGTGGGGTGGGTGAAAGATCTTTTCCCAATCTGTAGGCTGCCATTTTGTTAGAGTGACAGTGTCTTTCGCCTTATAGCAGCTTTCCATTTTCATGAGGTCCCATTTATTAATTGTTGGTCTGAGACACTGAGCTGTTGGTGTTCTGTTTAGGAAATTGTCACCTGTGCCTATAAGTTGAAGGGTTTCCCCCGCTTTCTCTTCTAATAGATTTAGTGTGTCAGGCCTTATGCTGAGGTTTTTGATCCCCTTGGACTTAAGTTTTGTGCAAGGTGATAAGTATGAGGCTAATTTCATTCTTTTACATGTCAACATCCAGTGAGAACAGCATCATTTGTTGAAGATGCTGTCCTTTTTCTATTGTACAGTGTTGGATTCTTTGTCAAAATTACGTGACCATAGGTGTGTAGTTTCATTTCTGGGTCTTCAATTCGATTTCTTTGATCTACTGGTCTGTTTCTATAATAGTGCCATGCTGTTTTTATTAGTATTGCTCTGTAGTACAGCTTGAAATCTGGGATGGTGGTGCCCCCAGAAGTATTTTTTTTTTATTGCACAGGACTGATTTAGCAATTCTGGGTTTTTTTTTTATTCCATATGAAGTTGAGAATTGCTTTTTCCTGGTCTATAGAGAATTGTGGTGGAATTTTGATAGGAATTGCATTGAATCTGTATATTGCTTTTGGTAGGATGGCCATTTATATCATGTTGATCCACCTATGCACGAACATGGGAGATTGTTCCATATTCTGATGTCCTCTTCAATTTCTTTCTTCAAGGACTTGAAGTTCTTGTCATACAGATCTTTCACTTGCTTGGTTAGAGTTACCCCAGTTATTTTACATTGTTCATAGCTATTGTGAAGGGTGTTTTTCCCTAATTTCTTTCTCATTTCCCATTTATTTTTTGTGTAAAGAAAGGCTTCTGATTTTTTTGAATTGATTTTTTTTTTATCCAGCCACATTGTTGAAGGTGTTAATCAGCTGTAAGAGTTCTCTGGTGGAATTTTTGAGGTTGCTAGTCTGCAAATGGGGATAATTTGACTTCTTTGTTTCCAATTTGTATCCCGTTGATCTCCTTTAGTTCTCTTATTGCTCTACCAAGACCTTCTAGTACTATGTTGAAGAGATATGGTGAAAGTGGGCATCCTTGCCTTGTCGCTGAGTTTAGAGGAAATGCTTTAAGTTTCTCTCCATTTAATTTGTTTCTGGTTACTGGCTTTCGGTATATCTCTTTTATTATTTCTTGGTATTGTCCTTGTATGCCCACTCTCTCCAGGACGTTTAGCATGAAGGGATGCTGGATTTTGTTAAATGCTTTTTCAGCATTTAGACAGATTATCATGTGGTTTTTTCTTTCAGCTATTTTATGTGGTGAATTACTTTGATGGATTTTCATATGTTGAACCATTCCTACATGCTGGGATGAAGCCTATTATAATACTTTTGATGTGTTCTTGGATTCAGTTTGCAAGTATTTAATTAAGTTTTTTGGGTCTATGTTCATGAGGGAAATTGGTCTGAAGTTCTCTTTCTTTGTTGGATCATTGTTTGGTTTAGGAATCAGGGTGACTGTGGCCTCATAGAATGAGTTTGGCAGTGTTCCTTCTGATTTTATTGTATGGAAGAGTTTGAAGATTATTGGTATTAGCTCTCCTTTGAAGGTCTGGTAGAATTCTGTGCTGAAACTATCTGACCCTGGGCTTTTTTGGTTAGTAGATTTTAAATGACTGTTTCTATTTCCTTAGTGGTTATAGGGCTGTTTGATCTGTTATCCTGATCTTGATTTAACGTTGGTAGTAGGAATCTATCAGGAAAATTGTGCATTTCGCTTAGGTTTTCAAATTTGGTGGAGTATAAATTTTTAAAGTAGGACCTAAAGATTCTTTGGATTTCCTCAATATATGTTGTTATTTCACCCTTTTTCATTTTTGATTTTGTTGATTTGGGTTTTTACCCTCTGCCGTTTAGTTAATTTGACTAAGGGTTTTTCTATTTTCTTGATTTTCTCAAAGAACCAACTCTTACTTTCATTGATTCTTTGTATTGTTCTTTTTGTTTCTCAGTTGTTGTTTTCAGCCCTACGTTTGATGATTTCCTGCATTCTGCTCCTCTTGGGAGGTTTTGCTTCTTTTTTTTTTCTAGTTCTTCCAGTTGTGCTGTTAATTCGCTAGCATGAGCTGTCACAATTTTCTTTTTGAAGGCACTTAGTGCTATAAACTTTCCTGGTAGCACTGCTGTCTTTGTGTCCCATAGGTTTGGGTGTATTGTGCTTTCATTGTCATTGGATTTTAAGAAGTCTTTGATTTCCTTCTTTATTTCTTTCCTGACCCAGTAGTTATTCAGTAGAGAGTTGTTCAATTTCCATGTGTGTGTGGGTTTTCTGTTTTTTCTGTTGTTGTTGAAGTCCAGCTTTATTCCATGGTAGTCAGATAAAATGCAAGGGGCTCTTTCAATTTTCTTGTACCTGTTGAGGCTTGCTTTGTGTCCAACCATATGATCAATTTTGGAGGAGGTTCCATGTGGTGCTGAAAAGAAGGTGCATCCTTTTCTGTTTGGGTGAAATGTTCTATAGATATGTTAGATCCATTTGTTTCATGGCTTATTTTAGGCTAATTATTTCTGTTTTTTTTTTTCAGTCTCAATGTCCATTGATCTGAGTGGGGTGTTGAAGTCTCCCACTACTAATGTGTGGGGATCAATGTGAGTTTTAAGCTTTAGGAGAGTTTCTATCACAAATGTGGTTGCCCTTGTATTTGGGGGCATAGATATTCAGTATTGAGATGTCGTCTTGATGAATTTTTCCTTAAACTAGTATGTAGTGCCCTTCCATATCCCTTTTGATTAACTACAGTTGAAAGTCCATTTTATTTGATTTTTTTTTTTTTGGTTTTTCGAGACAGGGTTTCTCTGAATATCTCTGGCTGTCCTGGACTCGCTTTGTAGACCAGGCTGGCCTCGAACTCACAAAGATCTGCCTGCCTCTGCCTCCCAAGTGCTGGGATTAAAGGCGTGCGCCACCACCGCCCGGCTCATTTTATTTGATATTAGCATGGCTACTCCAGCTTGCTTCCTTGGCACATTTGCTTGGAAAACCTTTTCCCAGCCCTTTACTCTGAGGTAGTATCTATCTTTGTTAGTGAGATGCTTGGATCTTGTTTATGGATCCATTCTGTGAACCTGTGTCTTTTTAACAGGGAGTTGAGTCCATTGATATTGATGGATATTAATGACCAAAGGTTGTTATTTCCTGTTACTTTGATGTAGGTGGTCATTGTGTGTTCCTTTTGCTGCAGTGGAGTTTTTTGCTTCCTCTATTGTCTTGGGTGCAGATTTCTTCAATGGGTTGGAATTTTCTTTCTAGGATCTTCTGTAGTGCTGTATTTGGGGATCGATACTGTTTAAATTTGATTTTGCCATGGAATATCTTGTTTTCTCCATCTATGTTGATAGAGAGTTTTGCTGGATATAGTAGTCTGGCTGGACACCTGTGTTCTCTTAGGGCTTGTAGGAGATCTGCCCAGGCCGTTCTGACTTTTAAAGTTTCTGAGGAGAAGTCAGGTGTAATTCTGATGTGTCTGCAACTATACATTACTTGACCTTTTTCTCTTACCACTTTCAATATTCCTTCTTTGTTCTGTACATTTGGAGTTTCAATTATTATGTGGTGAGAGGAATTTCTTTTCTGGTCTATTCTGTTTGGTGTTCTGTATGCCTCTTGGAATTTTATTGTCATCCCTTTCTTTTGGTTTGGGAAGTTTTCTTCTATGATTTTGTTGAAGATGTTTCCTGGTACTTAAAGTCGGGAGTCTTCTCTTCTATGCCAATAATTCTTAGGTTCCATCTTTTCATTGAATCCTTGATTTCTTGGATGTTGTGGGTGAGAACGTTTTTAGATTTCTCATTTTCTTTGGTTGTGTACTAATTTCTTCAATCGAATCTTCCACACCTGATATTCTGTCTTCCATCTCGTGTATCCTATTTTTTTTTTTTTTTTGGTTTTTCGAGACAGGGTTTCTCTGTTTAACAGCTCTGGCTGTCCTGGACTCGCTTTGTAGACCAGGCTGGCCTCGAACTTGCAAAGATCCGCCTGCCTCTGCCTCCCAAGTGCTGGGATTAAAGGCGTGCGCCACCACCGCCCGGCTGTGTATCCTATTTTTGATACTCATGTCTCTACTTCCTGTTCTCTTCCCATGATTTTCTTCCTCCAATATTACCTCTGTTTGTGTTTTATTTAATGCTTTCACGTCCAATTTCAAGTCTTGAACAATTTTGTTTGCTTTTTATGTTTCTTTCTCCAATTTGCTTGTCTTTGTAATTTTTTCAAATATTTTAAATCTTTCATTGCCTTGTCTGTTTTTTGTTCATGTTGATCCACTTTGGCTTGGAGACCTCTAATGATATTCTCCATTGCTTTCATTTGTAAAGTTGAGAAATGTTTGAATTCCTTCAGTGATTTAATTTCTTCTTTTAAGGACTCTATCACTTTCCAAAGTATAGATTTGTCATCATTTTCATGTGTTTCAGCTGTGGTGGAGTGGTCAGGGCTTGCTGTACTAGCATTTCTTCATTTTGTTGGAGCCATCTGGTTGTTCTTAGCTGTTTGTTCCTGGTGCCTTCTGGGGTTGGTACCAAGAAGGGCGCTTTGTTTTAGAGGCCATATAGCTTGGTGATCTCTAGCTCCCCACAGGCTGGATGGGGCCTTGTGTGGAGGTTGGTTCTCGGTGTGTCTCCCAGAGATCACCCCTTCCTGTTTTGTCCCAATTGGGGACTCAGGTCAGAGGTTGTGGTGGGATGTGTTCCTACAGGTTCCTGAGATCCAACTGATCTTTGTAGTGATGAATGTGCAGATTGGCTGGCCACAGACTGTTGGCTGGAGCTATAGCTCCCCTGAAGCTTATGTTTTAGGACTGTGATTGTGGTCCTCCCAAGCTGTTCTCAGGGGGTTCTCAGGTTCAATGTGCATCTAATAGCCAGAAGCACTGTGATCTGGTACAGCCCATGTCACCCAGGCAAAGAGTAATGGTCTGGGATTGTTTCTCTGATCCTGCATCATTGCTGTCTGTGTTGTAGCCTGGGTATTCAGCTGAGGGGCAAGGCAGGTGCATTCAGTGAGATCTGATGTGTAATCCACACCATGTCCACACTGTTTGGATTCAGGTATGCTCAGCTGCCTTTTCCCCACCAGAATCATTGTGCTCCAGTGTAGCTAGCCTGCACCTATGTGGCTTTTGGCAGTTTCCCTCTATCAAGGGTATCAAGGCTGTAGTTGTGATCCTTATATTTTTTATAAGGTATAAGTCAGCCATGCTATAAACCATGGAACTTAATTTCTAAATTCACTCCCCATACTCGCTCAATCATCTCTCTCTCTCTCTCTCTCTCTCTCTCTCTCTCACACACACACACACACACACACACACACACACACACACATTTCCCTCCCTGCTTGGTCCTCCAGTTCCAGAATCCCCATCCATCAACAACTATCCTACTTCTTAAGACATCTATCTGTATGCTGTAGTCCCTTAGTGTATATCTTTCTGTGGATCTATGGATTGTGTCTTTGTTATCATTGACTTAATAGTTAACATCCACATGCAAGGGAATAAACACCATATTCTAATTTCTGTGTCTGTGATACTTCACTTGGCATGAGTTTTTCTAGTTCTGTTCATTTGCCTGCTAATTTCATGATGTCATTTTGTTTTAATGGTAGAGTATTACTCTATTGTGTAAATGTACCACATTTCATTTATCTACTCTTTCGTTGATTGACATCTAGTCTCTTTCTAATTCTGGGCAATAATCAATATAGCAACATGCACGTGGTGAAGCAAGTGTCTCTGTACAATAATGGTGTATCTTTGTATATATATCCAAGAGTTCTACAGCTGGATATTTAAGTAGATTAATTGCCATCTACCTGAGGAACTGACACACTGTTTCCATAGTGATTGTACAAGTTTTCATTCCAACTTGGATTGGATTAATGATGTTCAGTTTACTCAACATCCTCACAAATATGGGCTATCACTTGTTTTATTGATACTAGACATTGGGGTGGCTCTATGTAAAATATCAAATTCCTTTTGATTTGCATGTCCTTGATGGATAAGAATGTAGACCATTTCTTTAAGTGCATCTCAAGAATTTAGTTTCCTCTATTGAAAAATGCTTTGTTTAGAACTGTACCCTATTTTAATTTGATTATTTGGATATTTGGTATCAATTTTCTTGAGTTTTCTCTGTATTTTGTATTTTAGTCCTCTAGCAGATGTGTTGGTAAAACTCTCTCACCATTCTATAGTGTACTGCTTTGTACAAGTGATAGTGTTCTTTTCAGTTTCATGAGGTCCCATTTATTTGATGTTGCTCATAATGTCTGTGCCATAAGTTTTCTGTTCAAAACATCTACTCCTGTGCCATTGTTTTGAAGGCTATTCCTCACTTTCTCTTCTATTAGGTGCACTGTATCTGGCTTTATGTTGAGTGCTTTGTTCCATTTGGGTTAGCGACTAACTAATGCAATGAAACAACTAGATGATGGATCAACTAAAAAGTGCTTTTCCCCCAATTTTTGGCTCAGAAACATGATAGTGATAAACTTTTCACCAGGAATTCATCTTCCACTCGACAGAAGAATATGTCCTCTTTGCAACACCCATAAAAGAAGTAAGACCTCAGGAAAGGTAGATTGCAAGGCCAAAACCAGTCATAGTGAATGAAATTGTATACCGAATGACATGAGACAGGCAGTGATTAAAGCTGCATAAGTGAAGTCATTTGCTGTTCTGGGATCTTTACACACACTGAATGTAATCTTCATACCCTGTGCTATTGATAATATTATCACTCTGTTTTAGAGAGGGGTAATCTCAGATGAGAAGTTAAAATGCATAATCAAAGACACATGTCTGTAGAATCTAAACAGGCTACTCAACTTGTCAGGTGGGGCAGCAAGCACCATAAGCACTTTGTCAGTTGTGGAGTACTGGTGAAACTCAGAAATCTATTCCAATACATGCTCTGATGATGAAGGTACTATGGCACACTGAGGGATTCACAATGGAGATGAGAACCCAAATAAGTCCATTTTCATATATACTACCTACCCAGGCATGTGACACGTTGCTGACAGCACACCATCCTCGGTACCCTGAAGTGGGTCTAAGACTCTCCAGCAATGCACCCTCCAGCCATACCTACCCCCAACAGCTAAACAGGATCTGGAATATACTCATGTTAAAGGCCCTGATTTCTTTATATATGCTAGTTATTTTTTTTTTTGTCAACTTAGAGATTGTTCCCTGCAGATTGTCCTGAAGGCAAGGATTTGGGGACGTTTTAATGATTAATGCTTGATGTGGGCTGCCTTAGCCCACTGTAGGTTGTGCCATCATTTTCCATGCTGTTCTATGTTGTATAGGAAATGTAGCTGAGCAAGACAGGCAGGGCCAGCCATTAAGCAGCTTTTCTCCTGGCCTCTGCTTCAGTTTTGACTCCATCCTGCCTTGACTTCCCTTCTTAATCAGGTACAACTGTAAGCAAATAAAAACACCTCAAACTAAGATTGTTTTGAACATAATGTTTTGTCACTAAATCAATAAAGTAACAAAAACACAAGAACCTGTATTTTCATTCTTCAGTTATAATGTTAGGGAACGTGTGTGTGTGTGTGTGTGTGTGTGTGTCTATCTGTTGGTCTTTCTTTGCCTTTGTGTGTCTGTGCTTGTGTGTTGTTTCTCTCTCTCTCTCTCTCTCTCTCTCTCTCTCTCTCTCTCTCTCTCTCTCTCTCCATGTATTCCTCAATGGTTGGATGAGTGATAGCTTGACCTGTAAAAGGATGTGGAATATTGGACACTCAATGTACTCTGTCTCTCTCTTCACAGGAAATTCACTTCATGACCTTATACTAGAATCAACTGAATTTACAAGGAGTCTGTGGGAGAGTGAAAGGGTAGGGTCTTCTGTGTGATGACTATATAATACTTCTTTGTGGGGTAATATATCACTTTACCTTTCATCTCTCAAAATTTGTCTAAGATAAGTAGGTTAGAAGGACAAAATATTATTTTGGCTCATAATTTTGAAGGATGTAGTCTGTGATTACTTGAACCTATGTCATCTGCTTCTGTGCTGAGATCAAATATTATGAGGATGAATGATTGCTTAACTCATAACATCAAAACAAACAAAGGGGGAAGGGCATGGGTCTCCTTACAGGACATGCCTCCAATTCCCAATTTCCTTCCTGGAGCAGAATTTTAGGGGAACCAATAGTCAAAAGATAAATATAGTCCAAGTGTGCACCAACAAAATACTGGATAAATAAAACACTGAATACCCATGTAATGGAATTATATTAGCTGTAAAAATAATGAAAGTGGTACAGGCTGTGATTTTCTGGAACCTTAAGAATAATATGCTAGGCAAAATACTTTAGTCAACTGTTTTTGACTCCATCTATATAAAATGTCCAGAAAAAATGACTCCACAGTAAGTTGTTGGTGGATTATGAGGGATCTGTAAAGTGGTAATGGTAACACTTGACTAAATTTTATGGAGTTTTGCAAAGCCATGTTTCTTAGGTGCTACTTCTAGGGTTGCACAGAGGGATACTCAGTCTTCCTCCATGCCCTAGGGGACAAGTCTCACCAGTATACCAGTTACTTCACTTTGTTTCCTGATCTGTGGGGGGTATAGTAACTGAGAAGTCAGGGTATCCTATGTTGACCCTGCAAGTCTCTGCTTAGCTAGACTGAATGGGAGGTCTCTATAAGGAGCATTCTATGTCTGTAAACACCTAGAAAGAGGAAGAAGAAGTTGCAGTCTATGCTCTCTATACATTCTGCCAACAATTTCACTTTGGCAGGAATGCTTGCCTTCTATGAGTTTAGGACACTCGGGTCCTTGTCAATAATAGACATTTCTCAGAACTTCATCTGTTTCTCAAAAGCATCAGTACTCTTAGCCTCTAATCCAGTGGGTCTCAACCTTCCAAATTCTGTGACCTTTTATGCCTCATGTTGTGTTGCACCCAACCATACAATTATTTTCATTGCTGCATCAGAACTAATTTGCTACAGCTATAAATCATAAAGTAACTGTTTTCCAATGGTATTAGGTAACCCTATGAAAGGGTCATTTGACCCCCATCATGTGGCTAACTGCTATGCTTAGTGGTCTCTCCATCTTCTATTCCCCCTACACTGCCTCCCAAAATATTCTCCATATATAGGCCAAGCAATTAGGAACTCACTGTGTAGTGTAGGGTCACCTTGAACTCACTATCCTCCTTCCTCAGAAACTGCCTGAGAAACATAATAAAATTGAACAAGAGCACTTTATTAGCTGCATCACAACAAAGTCAACTAACAACATTGCTGTAATTGTGAACACTGTATACACTCAGCAAGAGTTCAATACTTTTATCTATTTTACATTTGAGGGAAAGTACACACATGTTGAGAATCATGTCTGATGTTGGTTTCCCAGGGAAAAGTGCTTTTTCTATATACAAAATGGATGGAGCAACTATATTGAATGAATAGAGTGAAGTGGTAAATATGTTCTGTGTGTTTCTCCCCAGATCTCTTGCCAGGGGGAGCTCATTACATGGTCTACACCTCAGTCTGGTGCTTCAGAAACAATGGAAGCAACTGCACTTGAAAGCTCCTCCCCACAACACACATACCCATCTCTTCACTAAAAATTGACATGAACAAGTTAGTGGCATACAACTTGACCAAGAAGAGTCTGTGCATCTAGAAGGCCTATTAAGGGGGGGTTGTTGCCCTAACTCCTCACTGGTCTCACAGGAGACAGCACTGCATCCCCTGTACCTGACAGGTGAAGCACCCCATGGGTGCCTTGCTTCACTGCTGAAAGAGGGAGGGAGGGTGAGAGGGAGATATAGATAGATACATTGAGAGAGAGAGAGAGAGAGAGAGAGAGAGAGAGAGAGAGAGAATTGTGAATTAAAGTCTTCCTTGTATCCATGAGGACTTTGTATCCACCCTGGGTTACATGAGATTCTCTTTCAAAAAAACCAAAGGAACAATAGTGACAAAACAAAGAAACTGTTTAAAACCTTCTAGCAGTGGATAGTCTGTGTGTGTTTGTATTCATGTGTGTGCTACAGTGCTGTAGGCCAGGAATGGTCCTCTCCTTCCCTGTGTGAAGCAAATTCTCTCACTGTTTCTTGTTATGTGTGTTACACTCTGGTTGTCTTGTGAGCTTTACAGTTGTTGTACTCTCTTAGCCTCCAATGTTGATCTAGGGGTGCTGGAATAACCTATCTGATCCACATGATGCTTACTTTGTGTTCTTGGATGGAGCACAGTTCATTAGACTTTCAGGGTAAGTGTTCTGACCTGATTTTTCTGGCCCATATATGTATATTGGTTTGTGTGTTAGCAGTTCAGAATGAAAATGATATGGAAAACATAATATGATCAATAGTTCCTCCTTGGGATGTGAGCTTTCTCTTTTTCCAAAGCCAGGCATAATCCCTGTAACATGCCTATGTCAGTGTAGACATTATCTGACTGCACCTCTTCACAAAGACTTCTGTTTGGTAATCTCTTTTCATGTGGTGGAGAACTGACATTATCTAGCTCAGGTCTGTAATCTTACACTTTTTACACAGTAATTATCAGGTAATGCCTTATGGGAAAGTCTTGTGCGAGTTTGCTTTTAAGCATGTTTAACAACAGAAAAGTGATGCATTTTTAATCAGTTATAAGATATATTTCTATCCTTCAGAAAAGAAGGATATAAACTACAGCCCTTTTGGTTAATAGACTCAGGCATGTCCAATATCTGTTTGTAGTTATTAACAATGAAGTTTATATTCTAACATCTGCATATCAATGATTTGGTTTTTCCATGACAAGTATAGCTACTCCATGGTAATTGTATTCATCAATATCATTATTTACTATTTGTGGCATCATAAAAATTCTATGTTAATAGAAAAATTTCTCCTATTTGTATTAAGCATGTTAACTTTATCAGTTGATACTCATATTGTAAAAAAAAAATCGCTTAAACCTTAGAAAATATCTGGTAAGGATATCTGTGATCTGTGACTAAAACTACAAGAAAGATGCAAGAAAATTTTCAAAGCTGGGTAATTCTAGTCTGTAAGTATCTACAGTATGGCAGACAGGCACTCCAGACGGATCTCTTATCTTACACTAAAATATCCTACTTTTCAGTTTGTTGGTAATACTTTTTTTTTCTTCAAGTTACATCTCAGTCACAAACACCTCCCTATCCCGCCCTTCCACCCTCTTCCCCCCAGAAGTTTCCCCTTTCAGTCCAACAGATGGTTCCTTCTCTTATAACAGTAAGTATTATACAAAACAACAGATATAAATATGCCACATTTATGAGAGTTAAATAGCCCAGTATACCTTCCCAATGTCCAGTTTATACATATTTGGCCCCTGACTTTAACATTCTACTATCTAACCATCTCCATGAGTTTAAAGGTCTATATGACTCAACATTCTTACTATCTTGCAACACACTTTTAAGAGTATCTTCTTAGATCTATAACACCCTCTTGATTCCTAAACAACTCAAAATTTAACTATGAGACTCTAGCTGTCTATTCTTCAACCACCTCAGAGACCTGAGAGGGATAAATATATCTGCTTATATAGGAAGTGCAGGGCCTGCAGCTTCCAAAACTAAGAAAGGACATACCAATGACTGCCTGGACAGTTCCCATTTTCTCTCCATACATTCCAGCATCAGTCTTCAGCCTTTGGGTCCTGTTTCTCTGACAGACATTTGTTGTAGAGCAGGGATTATGAAGGACTTACCTACCCTGTCTTAGCAGAGTTAGGCTGTCGATTTCCCTGCTACCAAGTTTTGTCCTTTTTGGACAGCAGTCTGTCTGCAGTTGGTGCAAGGGGTTTTTTCATGCCAAGAGATAGGCTTGCCACTAATTCAACCATCTTACAGTGGACGTTCTTCGATGCTTATCTTCTACTTGGAGTAGAATAGGGGGTGCTGTCAGGCGCTGATATGTCTCGATATCAAAAAAAAGAAAGAAAATCTTAATTTAAGATAACATCTTTGAATGCCATATTCTGCAGATCTCTTGGGGTTTTTGAAGATGCCCTATCCATCTCTTGTATTTAGATAAGTAAATGTTGCTTGTCTCTTAGCAACTTGATTACTGGGTAGTTTAGAGAATATCTGTGATAGACTGTCATAGTAGCTAACAAAGTGACATGTTTGCATGACTAGGAGTTTGTTTTACTTAACTATTCTAGACCGTTTTAGACGGTTGGTATCAAGAGGCCAGAGCTTCACATTTTATTTTTAAGTATCTCTAGGTATGATACCATTAGGAAGCTTTACCTTTAATTTTGTATCAGTATACAAAGATCTATTCAATTGTGGTTAAATATACTCTTAATTATGTATCAATATACAAAGATCAATGCCTATGTAGCCCAATACAATCTTAATATTACTTCCATTTACAAGGGTCAATACCATTGTGGCCAACTATAATCTTAATTTTGAATCAATATACAAAGATCAATACCGATGTAATCCAATACAATCTTATTTTTGCACAAGAAACAATGGTCAATACCACTTTAGCCAAATAAACTACTAATTTTGTATCAATATACAAAGGTATAAGGGCATATTCAATAATCTGCCCCTTCTTCTTGGACCTTCCTGTGCTATGTCTATATCTCATTTTTCTCAAGCCTATGCACTCCTACATAGGAGAGGAAGAAGGATACAGAAAAGGAAAAGTAGGAAGTCCCTGGGGCTAACCTCCAAAACCCATTAAACAGGACCATTTATCAGCTTGTAATCTCTTCCCCTAAATATCGGAGTTTTCAGTTATCCTTCAAATAACCAAAAAGAAGGGCGGAGAAACACCTTCCCCACCCTCTGGGCATGGGACGTTGCTCTCTTAAAGTGACTTCCTGCTGATTTGGGTCGTAGTAGACCTGTTTGGGGCCCGAACCCAAATGGAAAAAATGGTTAAAAATGTCAGCACACTCCTTTTATGTTCAGTCCTTCTGTTCTCAGCTGTTTAGATGACCTAAGGGGTTTGTAGGCAGAAGCTGATCTTGCAGGCTTCACTGAGGTTCCTGCCGGGGCATTGTGTAGAGCTGAACGGTCCCAGCGACATTGGATTGCCGTGGTGGTTGCAGGCCCCTGATGGAGACAGCTATTGAGGAAGTCTGCCAGGCAGAATCAACTGGGTCACTCGTCCTCCTTGGTGCCTGATTCTGCTCTCTGCTGAGGTTTCCGCTGTCCAGCCGTCCCCAGGCTCCCCTAATGGACGCTTCGATTCTCCTGGAAAGATAAGAACAGAGCCCTGCCCCAATCCCAACCCTGGGACAATTGCCCTCTTTTTCTTTGGGGGGGGGGCTAGGTAGTACTTCTCCTGAAGCAAATTTGCCCTTCCGACAACATACAAAGCGTTATCTTTCAATCCGGGTTAAAGAAGAAATCATTCTGTCACCTTGGAGCTAAACCAGCTCCAGTGTATATATTTTGAGATCCCAAAGGACAATCTGCCTGCATCGAGAAGGCCTTTTGTAAGTAGCCTCCAAACCTAGGTCCCTCCAAATCCCATGTGTGTGTCTCTGAACTCTAATTGTTGGGATCAGAGACCTGTGTTTCCCATCTGAAGGGATCAAAGATGTGTTCCACCACTCCTGGATCGAAGTCTTTCTCTATTTAGAGATTGCCCTGCATCAGGCTGACCCTGAGCTCCGGGATCTGCCCGTTTCTGTCTCCAGTGTGCTGGGAGCTAGGACCAAGGGTGTACTCTTCTTGAATGGTGGGACCAAGAGTATGCACCCTCACCACCCCGCTCTGTATGACTCCAGAATACATAAGACCACCAACTCTACGGTGCTCCCCCCGTCTCCGCTGAAGTCAAAGGCATGGGCCAACACCACAATTCTCTTGTATTTTACCTTAGCTCCACGTCTTCTCGACACCTGGAGGTTTGCAAAACCAGGCCGAACAGCTGTATCCTCTATTCCATTCACAGTGTTTCAGCCCTGCCACCTGCCTTTTTTTTTTTTTTTAGTTAATAAATTTATTTGTTTGTTGCTTCAGGTTACATCCTTATCATATTGTCCTCTTTTACCGCTTCCCAGCCCCACCCTCCCATGCTCTATCCCCTGACCCTTCCGTCTTGTTCCTCTGGGGTGGAGTGTCCCTGCCTAACAGTCTCTCACCACAGATCAGGAGTCATATGAGGGCCAAGAGCCTCTTCATTCACCGGGGGCCTACGAGGCAGTACTGCCAGTGAAAGGTGTCTCCTTGCTACTGGGGGAATACTAAAAAAAAAGACCAACAAACACACAAACCCACAAAAACAAAGAATATCAACAAAGAAAGAGAGGAAAAAGAGAAGGGAAAAGGAAAAAGAAAAAAGAAAAAAAAGAAGGAAAAAGAAAAAGATAAAAAAAAATTATGTCCATGTTCCTTTTGGTGTGTTGGTTGTAGTACAGATATCCTGTACGATATAGTTAAAATACTACTACAAGTGAATAGATGCCATGTGCATCCTTCTGATACTGGGTTAGCTCTCTCAGGATGAGCTTCTCTAGATCCATCCATTTGGTTGCAAATTGCATGATTTCATTGTTTCTTATAGCTGAGTAATATTCCATTGTATAGATGTACCACAATTTTTTAATCCATTCTTCAGTTGAGGAACATCTGGGTTGTTTCCAATTTCTAGCTATTACAAATAAGGCTGCTATGAACATAGATGAGGAGACTTCCCTATGTCTCCCTGAGAGGTCCTTTGGGTGTATACCCAGAAGTGGTATGGCTGGGTCCTGAGGCAAGGTTATTCCTAGATTTCTAAGATATCGCCAGACAGACCTCCATAGTGGTTGCACAAGCCTGCACTCCCACCAGCAATGGAGTAGGGTTCCCCTTTCTCCACACCCTCGCCAGCATGCGCTATCATTTGAGCTCTTTATCTTAGCCATTCTAACAGGTGTTAGGTGGAATCTTAGGGTCGTCTTGAGTTGCATTTCTCTGATGATTAAGGATGTTGAACATTTCTTCAGGTGTCTCTCAGCCCTTAGGGATTCCTCCTTTGTGAATTCTCTATTTAGCTCCATCTCCCATTTTTTGTTTGGATTATTTGGTTTCTTAGCATTTAGTTTCTTGAGTTCTTTGTAGATTTTAGATAATAGCCCTCTATCAGATGTGGGGTTGGTGAAGATTTTCTCCCAGTCTGTTGGTTGCCGTTTTGTTCGAATGACAGTGTCCTTTGCCTTACAGAAGCTTTTCAGTTTCATGAGGTCCCATTTATTGATTGTTGATCTCAGGTCCTGAGCTGTTGGTGTTCTGTTCAGGAAGTTGTCACCTGTGCCAATGAGTTCGAGGGTTTCTCCTATTTTTTCTACTAGTATATTTAGTGTGGCCGGATTTATGTTAAGGTCTTTGATCCACTTGGATTTAAGATTGGTACAAGGTGATAGGTATGGGTTTAATTTCATTCTTTTGCAAATGGACATCCAGTTGGACCAGCACCATTTGTTGAAGATGCTGTCATTCTTCCATTGTGTGGTTTTGGCTTTTTGTCAAAGATTAGTTGTCCATAGGTGTGTGGGTCCATGTTTGGGTCTTCAATTCGATTCCATTGATCCACTGGTCTGTTTCTATACCAGTACCATGCTGTTTTTATTACTGTTCCTCTGTAGTACAGCTTGATATCTGGGATGGTGATACCTCCAGATGTTTTTTCATTGTACAGGATTGATTTAGCTATTCTGGGCTTTTTGTTGTTCCATATGAAGTTGAGAGTAGCTTTTTCCAGGTCTATAAAGAATTGTGTTGGTATTTTCATAGGAATTGCATTAAATCTATATATTGCTTTTGGTAGGATAGCCATTTTTATTATGTTGATCTTGCCTATCCATGAGCATGGGAGATCTTTCCATCTTCTAAAGGCCTCTTCCATTTCTTTCTTCAGGGGCTTGAAGTTCTTGTTGTATAGGTCCTTTATATGCTTGGTTAGAGTTACCCCCAGGTATTTTATGTTGTTTGTGGCTATTGTGAAGGGGGTTGTTTCCCTTATTTCTTTGTCGGTATAATTGTTTGTTGTATAAAGAAGGGCTTCTGATTTTTTTGAGTTAATTTTGTATCCAGCCACCTTGCTGAAGTTGTTTATCAGCTGTAAGAGTTCTTTGGTGGAGTTTTTGGGGTCGCTTATGTATACTAACATATCATCTGCGAATAGGGATAATTTGACTTCTTCATTTCCAATTTTTATCCCTTTGATCTCCTTTAGTTGTCTTATTGCTCTAGCAAGGACTTCAAGTACTATATTGAAGAGATATGGTGAAAGTGGACATCCTTGTCTTGTCCCTGAGTTTAGAGGAAATGCTTCAAGCTTCTCTCCATTTAACTTGATGTTTGCTACTGGCTTGGTGCATATTGCCTTTATTATTTCTAGGTATGGTCCTTGTATGCCCGTTCTCT